>JAFIDM010082937.1:0-22003 GCA_023159025.1 Thereuonema tuberculata | reverse complement strand
GCAAAATATTTACTGTCAATTCGAGAGCTGTATATCCCGGGGTCAGTTATAAGTACAAATGGTGACGCGCTGCCATCCTGCGACCTGTCAGAATGCTATAAGAGGTGGTGGTTGCTTAGAACACAATAGTCACCTTGCCTACAATCTTAAGAGGGGCAGCTGCTTGGATTTAAAACCTGTCACACCAATCTGATATTGTAGTGGTCCATTGGGGCTGACTACCACCTGCTCGCACTGTGACCTCGCAGCTGCTCAAGGCAGATGGTCGGGCTTTTAAACGGGATCAGGTGAGAGAGAAAAACACAACAGTGCATGCGGAACAGAATTAACAAACACTGAAGAAGGAGTACTCCTATGCAGGGTGAGAACAAAGGGTTGATGAGTTGTGACGAAGATTCCATTACATTTTAAAAAGGCTTTCTGTCATCGATAAATAAATAGTAGATTTATACTAGTTTTTTCTAGTAAACCGATTCGGTGCACGAAAAAGGGATTGAAGAAAACTTTAAAATAAATTCGGAAATATCTTGCTTTCAGTGACCATCGTAATAGCGAAGGTGAAAAATCGTTCAACAATTCAAAGACAGACAGACTGACTAACAGACAGACAGACAGAAGGAATTCGTAAATACTTTTCTTGGGACTGTAAAAACGATGGGGGCAAGCCCTCATGCACAAATTCCCCAAGACTTTTTACTAAATTCTTTTAATTTAATTTAAATTTGTAAAGTAAAAGAAAAAGAAAGGGTTAACGTGCTGACAAATTCACTGAAAAATGTCTGTTAAGCCCAGCACAGAATAAACAAAACAATTGCCTTTTCCGATTCATTTTACGGGGTGGATTAGGGAACAGCTGTTTCACCCTTTTACGGGATCATCAGCCCTAACCTGCCACCCTCGATAAAATGAATCAGAAAGGCGTAGCCTATGGTAAAGTCAACAGCCAACCTGGCTGTGACCTCCCAAAGGCGAAAAGGCAATAAACAAAATTTGTCAGCACATTAACCCTTTCTTTTGCTTAAATGCAGCCGTGTTTTTTGTTTCTCTTTTTTGTGTCTTTGTTATTTATTGCTATTCGCCTACTAGTTGTAGGGAATATTTCCAATACTGCCTCTCGGCTTTTTGGAAATTTTGTTCATTGCCTTTTCGCCTTTGGGAGGTCACAGCCAGGTTGGCTTTTGACTTTACCATAGGCTACGCCTTTCTGATTCATTTTATCGAGGTTGGCAGGTTAGGGCTGATGATCCCGTAGAAGGGTGAAACAGCTGTTCCCTAATCCACCCCGTAAAACGAATCGGAAAAGGCAATTGCTTTGTTTATTCTGTGCTGGGCTTAACAGACATTTTCAGTAAAGTAAAAGAATTAAGGTTTTTTTTTTTTTTTTTTTGATAAGGTTTTGTTCCATTGATTTTAAAAATAATCGACTTTGAGATGGCGCCCTTTTTCTATTTACTACATATAAAAATATCATTTAAGCTAAGCTTTTGTACGTATTTACTTAGCCTTTCATTCATATTTTCTGGATATTCTACTTAATAAAAAAAAAAAAAAAAAAAAGGAATGTTTCTTTTGTTTCTCTTTGTTCGTCCTTTAACACTTCAGGAAAAGTAATCTATGTTCCATTCCGCTTTCTTTCTACAGGCGAATTACTTGAAAAGACGCCGCATATTCTTCCGCCTCCTAATGTTAAGTATTCCCTGCCCTCTGATTGGCAGAAAACAAATTCAAACTTCCATTACATAATTAAAAAAAAGTAAATAAAGAAATGAATTGATAAGAATGCAAGCAAATCCACGATAACAGGCACTACTTTCTTTGTAGCACTGCACAAAGTTATAAAGCTGCCGTGAAACGAAGTAAGAGACAAAACTCATTGTTAGGATACTTTTAATAGTATTTGTGGATTCTTTATACAATTCATAGTTATCTTTTTCCTGATAGATTGAACTTCATAATTCTATTTTCAACGACTGAAAGAACACGAATCAATTTTATAAATATTGATTACATTGTCTTCGTTTGTCAAAATTCCCTGGATCAAGTCTTCGGTTGAAGAGAATTTCAGCACTTCGGAGAAAGGAATTTGTTTTTGTTTTTTAATTAGGCGAGGCGCCACCCAGCGGGATTACCGTGCATTACAGCAACGGCGCTAAAAGTTGGAGATGAGACAGCGTCAATAAAACGCTAAAACATAGCTAAAAAAAAATAAAATTGAATAACAAATACCGCTGTAAGCGGGATGTAAATAAACGAACAATAAAGAAAGTGAACTAAAAAGTATATTCAACCGATGGATAACACTAAGAGGAAACTCCCAGTTTGAGAAGAAAAAAAATGTAATTTCTGCTTATTTTTTTGTTATTCCATGAAAATTTGAAACATATTTCGTAATTCTTTTGGATTTTTTTTAATATCCAAAATTTTCTGTTTTTCTGGGTTTTTTCTATTTAATTTATGTACATCGTAATTTTGCTACTTTTTTTTAATAAGCTTTTAATAAAAACTCACCAAATAAATTTTTGTTGTAATTTTTGTAAATTTCTTTAAATATATTTTCTTAATTTTTTTTCTTTAATATTTCCCATAATTTCCTCCTTATTATATTCTAATATCATTTTAATGTTTTTATTATTATTATTTTGTAAGCAACACTCAGTACAGTAGCTTCCTACTATTTATCTTTCATTCATTCATTTATTTTTAGGAAATCCGTATTCTTCATTTCGGGCAGACAGGAGTAATGAGAAGAATATTGATCTTTCTCCGTCTTCATTTTACGCAATTCTGATAAACATTTCATCACTGAATGAAGCTGCAATTTGCTTACAGCATTCTTACGAGAGATTTATATCAAACGACAAATCTGTTTAGCTTCTTAAGAATCTCGTTTCTAAGCGAAATTTATTTCCTTACAATAAAGGAAAGGTTTACAAGCCTCGTCTCCTAATGAGGTCACGTTTTCCTCCAGTTTAATTATATCTGCTGGAATTCCAATAATGTCATCGAAAGAGAAAGAATCTAATGAAATGCTAACTGCAATTAATTCCTTATTATTAACATAACTTGAGGACAACTGGAGCCAAACTTAAGGTCGGACATAAGCTTCACGAACCACATCAACTTCAAATGTTGTATACTAATCACGGAAATAATAATATTCTCTAGTCAAACTGTTTCCAACTATTCATATATTCTTTGCAATGTAAGGTAATGTTAGTTAAGTTACATTACCATACTTCTTCAATTCCCATCTTCTTCTTAACATTTTTGTAAAATAAATACTTAACAACATCTCGTACTATATTAAAACATATATTTAATACGAATTTTCGGAAGATAATTCCTTTCTTCCTTTTTCAAGTTTTTTGATGATAACAATACATTTTCAGGTGATGTCATTCAATTACGCATCTTAGACATAGCTGTTAACATACATTTTCCTCCCTTAAATGCTACAAACATTTATTATTTCAATTAACATTAATCACAATTGGTTTGTAGCGGAAAATGTTTGTTAACAACTATGTCTAAGATGTATAATTGAATGACATCACCTGAAAATGTATTATCATCAAAAAACTTGAAAAAGAAAGAAAGGAATTATCTTCCGAAAATTCGTATTAAATATATGTTTTAATATAGTACGAGATGTTGTTAAGTATTTATTTTACAAAAATGTTAGTTTTTACTGATTGACTGAAAATGCGAAGATTCAACTTTCACATTTCGTTGTTATACCGAATTATGCAAAACGACTAAGCCGACTGGTTACGATTCTAATTTTATAGAATCTTATTTCCTTTTTCTTACGAAATACTTTGAAAATTTTTTGTCACCCTTCTCGTGCTAATTTGGAAACAAGGCAAAAAAAAGTGGTTCACAGTGTATTAACTACCCCCGGTACGTGTCTAATTTTCAGCCACTTCCTGTCAGACAGGAAGTGACCGCAGAGTGATCGAAACTTGCATTTATTTTTTTTTCCCCACCTCTTATAAGTTGTAGGGATTCCAGTAAGGTTTTCACTCATGTCTGTCCAACTTATAGTTTGGGCCGTAGAGCTACGAAACAGACAAGAGCGCGACCGAATGAACGTAAGAGCTTACCGTCATTTACACTTTCGTGTATGGGAACGCTTATAAGGATTTCAAATATAAACATAATTCGTCTCTAGTTCTCAAATATACAAAGTTTTATACAATGATTCAAAAATTATCACGAGTTATACACAAGGACACAACACAGACAGTGATTTGAACCAGCTTTTTACTAGTATTTAAGTAGGTTAATAATAAATAAGTTAATTTTCTGTAGTTAAAGGCCAACCATTTAGACACTTATTTACAATTCAAAATTAAAAGTTAAAATATTAAAAACCCAAGAATAAAACTACGTTTCGAAACCTCGATCTGTCAGGTTTCTTTTTCAAGTTTCTCCCCCCTTCCTACCTTAAAAGACAATCCACAATTTTCACAATCCAATCCACAATTGGGATTGTCTTTTAAGGTAGGGAGGGGGGAGAAACTTGAAAAAGAAACCTGACAGATCGAGGTTTCGAAACGTAGTTTTATTCTTGGGTTATTAATATTTTAACTTTTAATTTTTAATTGTAAATAAGTGTCTGAATGGTTGGTCTTTTACTAATTATATACTACACGTTAGATTGAAATTGATGTAAGTTTATTTTCTCTTAAAAAACAGTCGGATTCAGTGAAAATAGACTTCCCGCAAAAAAGAAATCTGTAATATTATTTTTTATTTTTTTTTTTGATCCGGGGCCAAATGTTTAAACAATTTTCCTTCTTTCTGATTGTGAATTCAGATCTTGTCTTTGAACGGATCTCATAGAAGAAAAAAAGAATAAAGTCAATCGTCCATCTGCTTCAAGGGAATCATCATCTGCTGTCCATAAATGTCGGCGCTTTTACGAAATTGTGGTGTTTTTTTTTTCCTTTCTATCAGAGCAAATAAACAAGGCCATTGGACGGCCATGTGGAATCGCGTCGCGGTGACCGTCTTCCGTCCTAACGGTCGCTTTGGCAAAATGCTTATTTGTTTTTGTAGCTGATCCACTTAGCGGGGGATCGGGTCCTGAACTGGATACTGCAGCGTCGTGGGGCGTGTCGTGTATACGCTCATTTGTTTAGTAATGAGCTGCAAATTCCCTCGGCACTTACGTAATCGCCACAGCGTGCTTAATGCGCCATCTGGATTTACAAATAAGAAACAAAACAAACACGACCCGGATCAACCGTCTTTCGTGAAAAACCCCGTAACACCATTAACCCTCGTTGATCAATAAAATTCGGAATTTCATCTCTAGCTTCGGCTGCCTGTTACCCCTTTATGTATATAATTAGGATTCAATATTTACCGCAATGTAACGTTTGCTCGTAATACAGCAGCATTTTTCATGGAAACATGAAGGGAATAGTTGGGTTGGTTTTTTTTTTTTTTTTATCATAGAATTTTTAGCAAATTTATTTATTTATTTAATAATGTAAATTTTAATGTGTGCATTGAAGGTTTCAAAAAAAAAGGCCATACGCACTGTATGATTTATGTTTAAGAATAGATAAAATATTGTCCGCAGATGCACGGAACCATTTCAATAGTTTACAATAAAACTGACATCTCGTAGGTCCAGCAAAATATGAAAATAAAAATAAAACTTTTTTTTACTATGAAACTTATATATATATATATATATATATATATATATATATTGAGAAGGCAAAACTCAAATCTGGCTTTTCGAGTTTCGCAGAGTAAAGATTTCAATCAATCATTTGCAATTTGGAAAATTTAGAACGTAAAGAATATAAGAATAAAAATTAACTTATATTACTAAACATGAATAGCCGGACAGCTACCTGAAATTTAAAATCCCAATACAAATTTCAGAAAACTGTTTCGGTGAATGTACGGCCAAACTACATTCACTTCATCAGCGGCATCTGGCGTTAAATTTTGAAACTAAAATTTAGAAATAATATATATATAAAATCACGGATAATTTCGCCTCTCAATAGAACCGACTAATTGTGTTTAAAAAAAAAAAAAAAAAAAAAAAAAACGCTGGACATTTTTGGACAATTATTAAAGTTGCTAGGAACTACTCATCACATCCTCTTCGTTATCATCGGAAATGGAAGCCAGGATAGTCTTTTTCACTGTCCCCAATTCAGATAATCGGTATTTCCTCAAAAAAAAAAAAAAAAAGCCTGGCAATTATCAAAAATGAATATGCATATTAATTTTTGATATATAGAATTATGTATAACTTTTTTTTTTTTTTAATTTGAAATAGGGATAACATTTAGAGTTCTTTATAGATTTTTCTTTAATTTTGGTTTTGATCAATCTAAAACAATAATTTACGAAAAATAAGAATAAAGTCTCCGTTAATAGGCCTTCTTATATATAATCAAAATCCCAAGTCGTGTCTGCTTACGAAAATACTAATTGTAATGCATGATGATGTAAACATTAGCGTAAACTGTCATATAATCATTTACTATTTTGTAGTAAAAGTATAGTATAAAATTCTGATTCAACGTAATCGAGAGCCATTTTGTGAAATTAAGTACCGCTTTGCAACGAAGCTTCATTTTCGTTGAGGTTTCTATACCGCGAGAATATTATTAAAAGTCATTGTCAGAGATTAGGTTTAAGGGCACGCGCTTCTTTTTAAGCTGGGCCCATTCACAAACGACAAGACTGATAAGGGCTAATTCTGGTTGCAGCTAAGTTAGCTCATTCTAAAATGTGGGAAACGACGTTACATAATGAAATCAGCGCGAAGGAATGGGTTTACAAGGCCTGCTAGCATCCCCCCCGTAATTTGACTTAAGAATAAGACCCTCGGGCTACAACGGACAATAAACGGGGCGGGAACTCCTTGGCTTAAGAAATCGATTCAATGGCGTTCCTGACCGATGATTCATCTAACGCTAAACCATCGTATTTTTAAGATGAAAAAAAAAAAAAAGAAAAAAGTAAGTTTGTCTGACGGCAAAGAGCAGCTGAGATTGATCCGCGTGAACTATTTTTTTTCATGGACCGAGTCGATCTCGTAACTAGTCTGACACAAACTAACAAGTGTTAACAAGACGACATCGTTGTCTCTTTCGATTTCATAATTTGTCCAACGCGTTACGAATTTCAACTGATACAAATATATTTCTTAAAACCTTGTAACAGTTCCACCCGGAATAACAAGAGTTTCGAAAGAACTACAGTCTTCTTCAAAATAGTATTATTTTATTTTTAAATCGTGAAAACAACAATGGCGGACAGCCTACATTAATATTCAAATTATAATATCTACAAAATACGAACAATATAATTGACCATTTTCTGAAATAAATAAAAAATAAAAAAAATTAAATCAACAAAATCCGCGTAATTAAAACGGATTAATGTTAATCGTATCAATTTCACGCGCAATGGAATGACTAAAAGGAATTAATATTGATTTGTGTCTTATGCTTTCGGAGGAGAAAGGGCCAGAAAAACAAAACAAAAAACAACAACAATGTTTTCTTTTATATACAGTATATATATACAGAATATAGATAGATAGATTAATTGGGTTTTAGATAATTTAATTATTATTTTTTCTTTCAGACAATGGTGAATTTATAATATTCGCATTTCTTCGTACTCTAATGATAAGATACGCAGAAATATTTCGGTTTGTGTTGTTTTTACGATTTTAAGAATGGAAAAAATAAAAATAAATAGAAAGTAGAATTCAAGTTCTTTAAAAAAGCTTCTTGTTTTTAATTATTCCTGAATATTTTTAACTATTTTTAATTATTTTTACAGTGATTTCAATTTGTATATTTCATTATCTTAGAATCGCCTGAAGTAGTGATTCTAAATCTCAGATGCGAGATGCCTTTTACATAAGAATAAGTGTTTATTTTTTTTTTGGTTGGAGCGATCGCTTATGGGTAAGAATCTGTGAAAACGTGTTTCTCTGAAGTTGATAAAGAACTGTTTCGACTAACAAACCTTCAACTACTTAATATGTTAATGAATTCTGATTAATTAAAATGTTTCATTTCTAAAACACGATGTAATTAAAATGCAATCCCTTAGGATCAAACAGCGGAAGGAGTTTGTGTTTTTTCTCCTTATTTTTTTCTTTATTAAATATAGAGAATTTTCTTTGTTTGTTTGTGTTTCTCTCGTGATTTTCTTTGCATTTTATATTTGAGAAAAATAAAGAAAGCGGCAATTTTTTTTTTTTTTTTTTTTTTTTTTTTTATCTGTTGTTTGAAAAATGACTGCGTTGAACTGAGAGATCAACGAAGGTTCTAGAGAAGAGACCACCGATGATACATCATTGGTACGATATAAAAGACAGACCCATTTATTTTAGGAAATGTTACTTAAAACTCGTTAAAGATGATTTCAATTTCAACAAAAAAAATCTTTATTTAAAGCACAATAGTTGACATGCCAGCTTTTTAATAAACGTATGAAAAGAGCGCATAAAAAAGTTGTTAAAAGAAAAAAAAGTTTCGGGGGGGGGGGGGAACTTTTTTATTCCCTTATAAGTCTGATCTTTACCAAACTGTAGGATCTTCCTTTTTACAACCTATATCTATCACTAAAATTTTAGCTATCTAGGATAATTAGTTTTTGAGTTCTAATGCGGAAGGAGGGAAAGACAAATTTCCACTTAAAATTTGAATTGTAAGTTGTTGTTGTTTTTTTCTAAACTCTTTCCTCAAACACTCACTGACGATATTAAAAGCATTAGACAACAACTAGAATATTCTACGAGCAGAAATTAATATCCTACGTGCGGATGTAAAGAGAGAAAGAAAAACGATGTAAATCCTAGTTCTCGCGCCTTTCCAGACAAGTTTACCAAAACACCATACTACAGTGACCGCGGCGAGAAATGATCCTCCCAGAATGCAACGCAGATGATTGATTTACCTTTCCTGGCCTGTCGGTCACATTCAAATGTAAGAGAAAATGGCGGTCGTTGGATTCACATTCAACATTTCGACGAGGAAAAGGTCTCAAAAATAAAAGTAGGGAAATTATTCTTAACGTTGCTCGTCGATTTCAAGAAGATGTATGTGAGATTTTTGATATTTCCTATTTTTGATAATTGAGATTGATATTTTCTGCGGAGCTTATGGCATTGATCCTGGAGAAATTAGTCAATGATAATGTGTTCGCAGGTCCAACTCTCACCGCGACGATAATAGAGATGAGGTTTTTGTAGCTTAAAATCAACATCCACTTAGCAAATAATTAAGATAGAAATAATAAAATAAAACAAATCATAATTAAAATTTAATGTTGGCTTTAATAACGTTTGATTAATTTTGAATGCATTTAATGAGCTTCTTCGGACTTCGTACAATTTTCAATTCAAAAAAATGGAGTCGGATCGAGTCGTGAGGTTTCTAATCGAGTCCGACACCACGACTCCACAGCCCTGAATGATATCTCGGCTCCTTGTGTAAATTAGACGGTTGCTCTGTGACGATCTTTCTTCTCCTTCCAATTGGACTAAATGGCAGACAAGAGAAGGTCGATTAAGGATTTCTCTGTGCACTCGACTCCAAAGGAGAATTTGAAACCCCCGAGCCAGAGTGAATCGACCCTTCTCATCAGAGACGATAAAAATCCGGCAACTCAAATGTGATGCGTTGGTGGTCGAAGCTCAGTCAATTGGAGCCAAAAGCCCTGTAATGGAAGTGCAAAACACCAGGCGAGTCATTGAAGCCACCAGGAAGTGGAGCTGACTCAGACAGGATCAAAGGAACTCCTTAA
The DNA here is from genome assembly GCA_023159025.1 of Thereuonema tuberculata. Lineage (NCBI taxonomy): Eukaryota > Metazoa > Arthropoda > Chilopoda > Scutigeromorpha > Scutigeridae > Thereuonema > Thereuonema tuberculata. Next base: position 12,202 of record JAFIDM010082937.1, on the reverse strand, counting down.
GAACCCTAGATATTTAGCAGCATAGGCTAAAAGAGAATTTACTTCAGACATAAGTACTTAATTAATTAAGATCTTACTCCAATTGCCAGTCAATTGAAGCACTGTTAAACATCTGACTATTTTTTTAATTAAATTTAATTTTATATTAACCATAACAAGATTTCAAACCCAAAAGGCCACTTATTCACTATTGGTATCTAATATACTCAAGTTAATTCGGTCAAAACTACATAATAAAGGCTGATGTGTCTAAATAACCAAGTTTGATGGCGTCAGAATCAAATAAACACATCTTTGATTTTGAAGCCTATTCCAGATATTCCAGTTTAATTTTTTTTCGTTTACTGTTATTTTTTAAAATTTTTTTTTTTTAACTTTTCTTAAAAAGTCTAAAATCTTGAACATTATAATTATTATAAAAAAACGACAATATTTAATATTACGAAACCAATTATCAATATTACAGATTTTTTTTTTAACGAAATTCTATCTAAATTTCAGCATTCTTTTCGCATTATTCTAATTTTTAATACAGTATTTTCAAAATTTAAAATGACTAAGAAATATGCTAAAGAATTCCAAAACAACTGCTTATCGTTTTCTTTATTTATTTTTATAGAAGACATGAAAAGAAAATGTGTTTTCTTATTTATTTATTTTACTCCTCGTGAACGATATATCTAAGTCCTTCGGAAATGGATTTTTTTTCTTTTGTGAGAAACATCCTTCGCGTTAGCGTCATAAAAATTTCAGGAAGCAGACGAGGTTGGTGGATGCCATTAGTGCCCAGTGATAGCCAGAGATAAGACAACCACCACTGCTCAGCGTCACTGAACACTACTGGATTCCAAGCTTAGAGCTTCGTTAAAATTAACGAAATATTAACGAAATTCTTAGCTTTATTTCCGTTCGTAAATGAATGAAACAAATTCAATTTGCTGTTTTCTTCAGGCGCGCGTTCGATAACTAAATCGAAGGCAATCACATTTCCTCTGAACGAAAAAAACTGGAAAAAAGTTTTATAATAATAATGTTTTAATTAAAACAGAATCAGAAATCAATGTTTTACAATTTAATTCTCAATTTTCAGACAATTTACGTAAGGTTTTATTAAAAAAAAAGTCTGCATTTCTCTCTTTCTCTTTTTTAATCGAATATTTTCTTAATTAAATTTCTATTGTAGCCCTCCAATAAAAGTGTCTGGGATTATTAATGAAATTTTTACGTGATTAATATTCTTCATCACCAATCGTAATATTTGAACATTTTTCTCATTAACATCTAATCATCGGATAATGCAGTGGTTCTCAAACACCGAGCCCTGACGAAATTTAAACCAGTCGGTGGTGAACCACTGAGACAAACAGTTAACTTTAAATAATTAGCTGTCTATTGGAAAGCTCTTTGATTCATAAGGTTGTTACATCATATATTTTTATAAAATAAATAATGTGAATAACTATATTTGCAGGATTTTTGATTGCAACGAGTATATTTCACAAATTTACATCCTGTACAATCTAACTTTACTGTAAGAAGTACTTACAATTAGCAAGAGTTGCTATTATTAATAAATAATTTCTCAAAAAACAAAAAAAATAAAAAATAAGTTAATCAATCGTCATTTCAAGATTTTGATTTTTCTTATAATTTTTACTAGTAGGCTACTAAAAAATTAGCTTAGTTATTACTGATAGTTGTTAATTATTACTGATTTTAGTATAATTGCTTTAGTACGTTACTACAGTTGCTGTCCCAAAAAGACAGTTAGGCAATGTAAAGCAATGGCCATAACTCTTAGTCACGCCTGGAGTATTTATTTAAAATATGAATATTACAAATTAATTAATAAATCAAATTTATAGTTAAAAGTTTACATTTAATAATAATAGTATGACATACGGATTTACTACAATAAACAATATCGCTTTTTAACATTGATTCATGAAATGTTTACAATAGTTCAGTTTTTTTTTTTTTAACAAATGCCATTGAGATATACCTGGAATGATTAAACGCAACGTCTCTTTTCTGCCTGTATACAGTAACTGAAATGAACACTTCAGCTACGTTCTTTCTGTACGTGTGCTAATGTGTACACGAGCTGTTATTGTTGTTTCAGTGTGTGTTTGGGGAGTGGTTACCGCAAGAACCACATGAAATCCGATAGCTCTTCAGATATAGACAATTGCGGGAGGCATTCCAAGTTGAACGACATATCAGTATCGAGTTGTGCGCTATAATAACATAACTATTTCAGTAATTCGAATTCGATAATGGCATTTTCTCTCGCGACTGGCATCTAATAGTTGTTACAGTCACTTAGTCACCCATTTCAATATTTGAAGTAAATACAATACAATGCAGTTTGTTAAAAATCTAGCATTTGACATTTTTCTACTAAACTGTTAATTTTGGAAGAAAAGAATAAAAAAAAAATGAAGTGAAAAAAATGTTTCAAAATACAAGATAACTATGAGTTTGTATTGCCCAGAATGGTCAACCTTGTCTTTCGGTTTTAGGATTTATTACGAAAAAATATTAGGGTTACGAAAATATAATGGTATTGGACAAATAAACGGTTTTGCATGTAATGGCAAATTGGTAAGATTTTAATTGGCAAGATTAAATTGAAGATTTAGGAAGGGTCCGTGCACCCAATTAAACCTGTGAATAATGTACTCCCGGACCCCGGGGCAGAGTGTGGGGGTTCTGATGTGGATTCGCCCAATCAATTGGGGACTCCTAATGCCATCCAATGCAGCGAGATTCCATGGGTCGGGTCGAGACGACTTCATAATTCATGGCTGACCACTATCACGTCACGCCCACACGAGCGTCTCAACTGTCGCCAACTGTCGCGATCAATCTGGTTCGTCAAAAGCCTCTCACCAGATTAAAACTGGTGTAAGGAGACCAGGAATTTGAAGAATGCAATCAACAAAGGTCTCCCTTGGATGTTCCCATGTCATGTCCTTTCAAGACATTGCTAACTTGTCATTCAGGAAAGAATGTTTCAAGAAAATGAACCAAAGTCTTTATTGTCGTTGGTTACAAAAATCTAAAATAAATTAAAAAAAGATTCAAGTAACCTCGGGATTTCATGGATCATTAATTTTTGAGCAAAGTGAAGGCAACATAACGATGTCAACTTGAGAATGAAAATACTGCAATTACCGCAAAAACGACCAATTCATCGTTCAAATGTAATCAAATATTTATCGTTCAATATCGTAAATCCTTTTATGTCAAGGAATAATTCGCAATTCAGGCAACTGATGTAGTGTTTTTCTCATTTTCATTTAATTTTTTAAGTTTCATTCCAGTTCCAATTTGAAGTTTACTTACATGTACGATGCACATTTTGCCGTTATTTTCACTATTTTCGTTACACATCTTAAAGAAAATGGATGAATTCCATTTTCGTCTAAATTTGTAACATATTTCATTGAATTTGGGAAAACAAAAAACATCAATAACAAAACTACTTAATGAAATTTATATCTTAAAATGTTGTGTCGATATATTCTTGATGCTATTTCAACAGCTCAATGTTCAGAAATAAAACAATTACTCATGCATAACTTAAAGAAAGATGGGGCACTGATTTTTAATGATATCTTCATTCATTTTTTAATTAGTCAAATTTCATTATTTAAAGAGTTTTAAAAACAGCCTTTTTACAACTGATAATTTTTCTTTAGAATCTTTGTTTTACTAAATAATATTTATTTACAGCTTTTACTATATTTGTTTTCTTTTGTTCTAAATAATTGTTCAAATTTTACTCATTTTTTTCCCCCCCTAATCACTCGTAAATCTTAGATTAGAAATAATAGCATACACTTGTAAGAATACTTGAAACCATAATGGAAGATCAAAAATCCAAACCTGGAACGAAAACCGAAATGTAAAAGCCGGAACGCAACCGTAAGCCAAAACGAAAATTAATTTCAGTCGTCTCTTAATTTCTTTAATAGACCTAAATTTCGCACTGAAAACAGTAACTTTACGATGCTTTAACTCTTTATAATAATATGAGAAAGAGTTATTAATGGAGGACTTGTATTTCAATAAATTTTCTTCAAATGATTAAGGACTTTATTTCTTTGAATTTTTGAAGGTATCAAAAGTAATAATTTCGTTTTATCCTCTAGTAATTTTGTTTGTTTTATTTTTCAGTCAATTTTGGAGTAAGTATCGTAAGCGAATCATTTAATGGTTTCTGAAGAGATAGGCCAAAGATGCCCGCTGAGCCAAGATGGCTTCATAATCTCGTGAAACTCTCGCACGAGCCCGTCGTAATTAAGTGAAGGCCAAACAGCCAACACGTTTATTACAACAAATATTTGACGATGGAGGGATTAATGCGTCCGACTCATTTCCGCACAAACCCAACACACGGCCAAAATCTCATTTGGGGAATGAGTGCTAATAGTGATGATATCAAAATGACAAAATGGAATGTAGTCCCCCACTCACAACTGGGGGCAACTTTATTACCCAGGCCAACTAAAGCAAACACCGCGTTCTTAAAATGGAGCACTAATCAAATATACTGTAAAACCAACTTAGAATCTACATTTAATCTAAAAAAACAAAAATAATAAGGTAAATGGGGCTGCGTTTTATTAATGGCGAGAATTAAAATATAAATAACTATTTGATATACATTACATTTCACGTTGTTATAGATATGGATATTTAGAAAAACCTTATTTTTTATTTATTTATTTATTTATTTATTTTAATAGTTTACGTGTACGACTCCAAAAGTTGAAACGCACATTAAATATCATTTTAAAAAAACTAACATTAACAATTTAAAAAAAAACAAAAACAGAGTTGAACTATGTACAGTTCTGGAATCACAGACAATTTGTGTTTATGAAAATAATATCTGAAATTTTTTTTTCATTTATTAATACTGAAGTTTTCTTTGTTAATAATAATAATAATAATAATAATAAATCGTCAAAATTGTTAGCTTAATAATTACAAAAGTTATAAAAGAGTTGCAAAAACTGTCCAAAAAACTTCACGAAAACTAAGCACCTTTATCGCTCTAATGAAAACAATAATTAAAATATAAAAAAAAATACAATAAAAAGATACAACCAAAAGAAAAATTATTACTTAAATAAATGACTGGATCAAGCTTACTTTAAAATTAGAAATAATTTAATTAGGAAAAAAAAAAAGTCCACTTCTTTAAAATCTCGTAAAATCTCGCTTCTTCAGTAAATCTCATTTTTAGGCGCCAAAGTGATTGGCAGAAAAATTCTAATGTAGGCAGTGACGATAATGAAGAAAAAGCCCTATTATTATTACTCAGTGCTGTTCATATTCATTTACGAAAGGTCGTCTACTGAATAACTAATGGATTCAGACCAACTCGGAATTAATTCGGTGTTTAACCAAGCGGTGCCGTTATTTACAAGAATATAAATGACGCGTTAAAACTGAATAAATGCTGTTTAATAAATATTCAGTGAGGGGCTTTCAAAAACTATGGCGCTACAATGGAAAATCGGAGCGCCGTAAACTTCAAAGAAGAATTCAAATTTAAGACGCTTATCAAAGATTCGTACTGAATATTCAGATGAAATATATCCATCGGTAAACGGAATTACTATGTCTGTGATGTTAAAGCTTTGACTCCAAAACTATGAGACCTAGGACGCTGAAATTTTTAAAGGAAACGTACAAAGGTTACTCTTTCAATTTACAGCTGGAGTTCAATATTTTTTTTTTGTTTTGAAATAAGATTAGGGAGAAATGATTATTCGTTTTTTTTTCCAAGAACTGGATTATATTCCGATACTCCGATTGATCATTGTCAAAATCTGTCCTATCCTCTTCGTTTGTGTAAATAGTGTAATTAGTTCGTTTAATAGATGTTACTAAATTATCTCGAATCTAAATTTAAAAGAAGAAGAAAAGGCTTTCCGCCCTATATACCTTCCTTTACGAAGGGTTCTTTGTGGACTCTTCAGCCAGACCCACTCATTAGATGTCATTTCTTTACGCTTTTAGATTGTTTCATATTTTGAGCAATTTTAGACAGAGCTGATCATATCACGAAACAGCGAATGTCCTTAGATGCTTAGAAACATTCATTTTCTTTTTAATAACTGACCATATTATTATGTTTTTCTTATTTTTTTGAAAAGTCCTAAGATTTTTTTTTTTTTTACTACTGCATTGGGTTTTTCTTTGTGAAACGGTCCCTTCGTTGCCAAACAAGACATTTCTTCTGCAATCGTCCCAGCTGAAGTCTCCTAATGAACTCCGAAGATCTGTGAATGACAGTCCAATTCACAAGGATCTCCCTGTCACAAACAGATTAATTTATAAGGGAACCGCATCTGTACTACACCAAAAGAGAAAATAAAGTAAAAAAATATTCATTTTCTTATGAAATGACAATGAATACAAGAATATTTCGTTTTACAGTGATTTCAGTATTTGTTTTATTGTTTTGCATGAAGATCCATTGCTTAACATTTTCTGAATTTTAGAAACTGTTCTAATCGCTTTTAATTTGATTCGAAATTGAAGTCAATTACGGATGGAATTTACAGAATTATTTGTGATTGGATGAATAGGTATTTGTTAATAGCACTGGTAAAACTCCCTCATTACTCCAGCATAATCCAGGAGATACCAACATAATTCTATTTATAAACTAAAAACAATATATCCTCTTTCTAATCGAGACGAGTTTTTAAGTATTGTTTTAAGTTTACACAAAATTATTTCTCGAACTAAAGAATTACATTTGTATCCAAATAACTTCTGATACTATGTGCTCTTCCAGCTTTTGACAAATTCCTGCATTGAACAACACCCATTTCTCATCGTCGTCATTTTCAATTCACTGCAAGAGGCAGTTCCTTCTAATAGAAAACAGACTTTCTCGTGAAGGAAATCTTTTACATCCATGGGGACCTATTCTCATTCCTAGTAAACCGATGTAGAATTTCTGCTGAGAGTCGGTTAGGGTTTCTTCTTTCTACATATCAAGCACAATTCTAACAAAGTTTCTGTATAGAGAATATAATACTGCTACCTGATCTTGACATTTAGTTTAGGATTTTAGTCTTCAACATGAACAAATATCGCAAGAGAATTTGACAATGTAAATGACATAATACCCCTAGGTTCGTCCGTCCGCATTGCTCTAACTTTTGCTTTAGCTTTCTAGCCTACTTAGGATTCTACCTTGTTGGTGATGATGGCTTATAAGCCGAAATAGAATATAAAATATATTGTTGAATATATACAATAATGTTTGAAGCAGGTAACTTGGCGAGAAATGGAAAACAGGTGAAACATGATACAGTTTGTGAATTTTGCATCGACGTAGTTTCTCTCAAACAGAACAAAAGGAGGCTGATTCCTGAACACATGCTCGTAAAAACCAATCGTATGACAACAACGATAACGAAACCGCCATTTTGACGCCGCCCTATTAGTAAATTCCATAACGCTCTACCAAGAAATAAGGAAGCTATATGTTGTGTTTACTATGCTGCAAGTTCTTCCTTATTCACTGACCCAAACGAAGGCGAGCACATTCATCGATTATGAATGAATCTTTGCTTATCAACAAAGCCAATGTGAATGAAGGGGATCGAAAGGCACTTAGGAAATGGGAACAACGTCGACGCATCTCAGCAGATAAAGAAAGCGTTTGACTCAACAGGAATTCCAAAAGAGCCTCAGAAGAAATAAATCTTACTTCGAAAACACAGAATCCCCCAGAAAACAATGAGGATTTCTCTGGTAAGGGAGGGGAAACCCCATGACTGGAGCCAACAGAGAGGCTTGTGTTCCCTTTCCCCCACTCTTCTAATGTTTACAAGGGAAGGAGGCTGCTTGTGAAAACCAACTCTCTCTTAAAAAGGGCTTGAAGATCGGAGAAGCAGAACAACTTGTCCATTGATCTGACGGAATCCCCTGCGAGAGCATTAGAATTGCAAATGGCGCGCATCAGGGCAAAGCTGTTCCAATTCACGGAAGACAGGGGGGCTGACGGAAGAACTCGGCTCGTTAGGTTTTCTATCTGAAACGTCCATTCGAAAACAGACTGAAACCATCCGGGAAGCAAGCAAATAAGAACCAATAAAGGAACATTGAAATTGCTCAAGGTTTAAGTGCAAAGCAAAGACTTAAGTTCCTGGTTTTATATTACAAATTACAAACATGCAAACAGTACCTCAGAAAAATTACGTTTTCATGTTTATGTTGAGTTGAAAATTATTCTTTTTAAAATACAGCAGTTTACATTAAGAGAAAAAAAAACAAAAAAACAAGAGAAATTAAAAACTTGATTTTTTTTTTATTTTAAGAGGTACATATCATTACAATTTTTAAGAACATACATCTGAAATCATATTTTGCTGAAATTGCATAAATATAAATTAAAGTTGTATTTTTAAAAAGATAATTTTAAATTTTCAAAAGGACTATCGATTAAATGTAAGCACTTAAATCTGTAATCTTGTAAATTACTTAGGATTTTTGTTATTATTGGTAATCAAAAAAGTCAATATTATCCCCACCGTCTTTCACTGATGTTCCCGCGATCTATGTTGGGCTTTCTGTAAATAAAAATCCATTTCTGTAATGGAGTCGCATCTTTTCACTGAAAAATTGTGCTCCAGGTAATTCCAGAATGTTCGATGTGAGTTACAAGCGAAATTCATGGAAAGCTTCCTAAGATCATATCATTACGGAGATTGATAAACAAGTACTAAAAAAAATATGTGGATATTACTTTCTGTATTGATTCAAAATCTAACTATCAAATATACTTAATTTCTTCAAAACAATAAAAAAATAGAACATACATTTTTCATTCGCAGCCTCTTTTCATTCAGTGATCTTCCAACTTCTCTCGCATTCAGACATATTCTCAGTGTCAGCAGCGCCACCATGTGACACACTTTATCATTTCCAGTATAAATGACAGAAGTACAGCTGATAAGAATAAAACAGCGTTTAAAAACCACAATGGCGCTTCTTCGCTTCGTAAATGTATCGCCAGGCGGCTTTTACAGTTGCAATTATTGCCGAAACGACCGTCTTGTCGTTGGGTTTATCAATGAATCGTATATTTTAAGAGGCAGCATCTGCCAAAGACGCTGAAGCCTATCGGACGCCAATCTTATCGTTCGAGGTGTTGGCGGAATTCCATTCGGTTGCAGCAGGTGGTCGCGGAGGAAAAAAAGAGCAGGATTAACATTCTTCTAAAGGTTTATTTCGTCCATACGCTGAGCTTCCTGGAAAATGCAAGGAAACATTTAACAGACAAAGATTCAGGAATGTACATTTAGCTTCCTAGAACTTTATATCTACAGTCGATCTTGTTAAGTGGAATGGATTCGGTCAAGCAATGGCGGGAAAAACTTAAATCGAAAAAAAAATCGCTTAAAAACTTTAAATATCTTTATTTTTCCATAAAAGCTTAACTGATGATTAACTGGAACCTTATTATTTTTATTCTATGAAAATTATTGTAAATATCTTTGTAGTAGTTAATCACTTATAATATAAATAAACGTATCATCCATTTATATTTGAAAATGTGAAACCGCATTGCAATCGAAGCATTACTTATAAATTAATCTGCTAAAGAAGCTGAGTAATGCCACTTTAGTTTCGACATTCCTTTTACTGCTAATACGGTAAATTGCTTTCTTTCTCTCCTTCATATTTTTTGCTTGTCCTTCTCTTCTACCCTACATCTCGACATTCCACTATTTTCACATTCTTTTCAACCTTCGAGTAGCTTCCACCAGTCTCCTCATCACCGAATATTTTCAATCATCTTCATTTTTCTCTTTTGTTCGTTACTCGCCGCACATCTTCATTATTTAAAATCCAACTCCACAGCTTTGTTAATGCCTGTGTGTCGTTTCAGTACTGTTTAAGTTTTACTTATGTAAAATAAAAAATAAAAAACAATTCTGATATGAAGCATCAGTAAAACCCCAAACGAATTTGATTGACAGAATTTGATTGTCATTGAATCGCTAGTTAATGCTATGGAACTGGCAAAAATCAATCACAACAGAATACGAGATGGAACAAAAGATATTTTTCTCAAATAACACCTTCCAATATGTAATAAGTTGTTGGAAATAAGATTACTAAAAAAAATATTACAAAAGTAATGAAAATTTCAATTGGTAAAATGCAAATTACAAAAATACGAATTGACATTAAATTAACTACTACCACCAAGCGGAGAGTGTTTGAAATACATTTATTATCTACATAAATAAATGAGTAATACTTATTCACTGGACTTTAAAATTTACTGCATTTCTTTACTTCATAAAATAAAAAGTTGTCTCAAGGAAACATCTAAAATGTATTTATTTAAAAAGCAAAAAAAAAAAAAAACAGGATAAATAAAGGAATTGCAAAGAATCCTTTCTTTTTGTGAAATGGACTCTGTTTCCATTCAGATATTCTTTTTTCGTTTTGAAAGGTCAGAAGTAAATGTAGAACTGCTTAAATCATTCTCTCTTCTTGCATCTTTGAGAGAAATAAAGCAATGTGAACGCGATGGATAAAATTAAAAAGAGAGTAACTAGTAATTAAGCATTTCGTTAACAACTGGAAAAAAAAAAAATGAAAATAAACAGATCTTTAGGTGGTCCCCGGGTTACGAACGAGATTCGTTCCTGAGAACGTCCTAGGTGCCACCCAGCCTTATACAGAAAGATACCTGGTTTCTTACACAGGGATTAATAAACCGTTCTTTTATAATTTTTATGATTTCTGTGGATTTCATTAACTGGCTACTTCTAGCTGAAGTGGTTATACGAGATACAACTCATGAATCAAAGATATTCCCTCCCCCCTTTGTAAATAGATGTATTTTTCTTATTTAGATTACCATTATTCCGTACTAAGTTAGTAAGTATTTAAGAAATGCATATTTTTAATATGCAAAAATTAAAAACTTTTAATTGAGCAATAAATAATTAAGTTACAGTTCTCTAAATTTTATTTTATTTTAGCATCTTTTAATATCTATCTATCAAAAGCCTGTTGCAAAAGAATGGCAAGCGAATTTTTCTTTTTATGAAATATATGTAAGTTATATATTTGTATCTAAATATTTTGTAAAATCTTGGATATTTACTTCTCGTAATTTCAAAACAAATTTTGCTGATAATGTTGCCGAGTATTTCCAACATATTTCTTACATTAAAAATAACAATAATTCCATCGGAAGAAAACAAAGGACCATTTATATAAAAGGCTCATAAGGAAGAAAGGAATGGAAAACCCTATTTCGCTACGATGGTAAAAAAACAGACACTTCCTCCATTTCTTGCTTTGTTTCAGGGGAGGACAGACAATGCTGTGTCTGTGTTTTGTAGAAGCGATGCTACAAATACCAGAATCCCTTCAAAGCCACACAAGGTCTCACTTCAGTGCAAAGATCAAGAAAAAAAGTGCAAAGAGTTCATCTTGATAAAAACAGGCAATGACTACGAAAACCTAATTATAACAGCAGGAACTCAGATGATGGATTTTTTTTTTTCCGATACGGAAATAAGATTAAATTCAAAAACAGTTCTGTTTTCAAAATTATAAAACCAGAACTGCATCAGCTCTCAATTCAGTTAACTTCTTAAAAAACAGAAAAGAAAATTTGTGGGAAAAATTAATTATTTTCATATCAATAACTTTTTTTATTTTTAATCAAAGAAGTACATACTATTGTCTTAATACTCGTAATTGATTAGCAACAAAATCACTGGGTCCGTTTATCAGTTTTATCATTTCTTGTTCAATTGAACTTTGTGGTCATTGTTTTTAATCAAGAGGACGGCTGTTCCAAATTCAATTCATCAGAAATAAACCAAAGACAGTGTAATTAGAATTTTTCGATTTAATTAGTAATTCCAGTATGTAGTATAAATTAACGTGCATTTTTTTCTTGGATGTTTCATATCAAATCAAAGAAAAAAAATGCACGTTAATTTGTACTACATAGATTAATTATTCTTAAATCGAGAAATTCTAATTACATGTCTTTGGAATATGGTTTATTTGTGCTGAATTGCATTTGGAACAGCCGTCCTCTTGATTATAAAAACAATGACCACAAAGTTCAATTGTAAAAGAATTGATAAAACTGGTAGATGGACACAGTGATTTTGTTGCAAATCAATTA
>JAFIDM010082936.1:0-22014 GCA_023159025.1 Thereuonema tuberculata | reverse complement strand
TCGGGTTTCGTCAGCTAAAAGAGAGTCAGGTGTTTCCTTTCACCCTTTATAACCATGATTGCCCTGGTGGCTATCTTTGACAAGTAAATGATTTTGTCATCTGCTACGAAAACAAATGCGCTATAAGCCATATTCTAGGACATTTTTTGTCGAAAGAAATGTCATCGGAGCACACTGGATTTAATGAGCCCGGCATTAAGATAATAAATGATAGTGACATTCAGCTCACTCCGACACAGGAATTTATACTTAGTAAAGGATTAAAATTCAATATGGGAAACGAGAGAATTAACCGCATAGATATCCTTACAAACTTGGAATCCCAGATTAGGTTCATTCCTGAACCGAGGTTTAGATCGGAGGTTAGACGAAGAGTAGGTAGGATAATTGGAGGCATGAAAATTAAAAAAAGGACCGAATGCACATTAAATGAACTACAATACGAAGAATTAGGTCGACTTCAGAAGCTAAATAATGATGTCATTTTTACACAAGCTGACAAAGGAGGAGCGGTTGTAGTATTAAAAACCCTTCATTATATTGAAATGCGTGAAAAATTTATCAATAATCAAGCGGGCTTCTGCGCCTTAAACATGAATGAAGCCCAAGTTATTGGGAAGTTCATAATAAAATAAAAAAAGCACAAGCTAATGGATTAATAGATGAAGTAATTGCAAAGGAGTGCTTAGCAAAAAATAACAAGGTTCCCCAATTCAAAGGGTTACCGAAAGTTCATAAAGAAAAAGAAGGTAGGCTTTATAAAACAAGACCGATTATTAATTGTATGGGAAAAACCATTATAGTTATTTCTAAAATAATAGAGAAATGGCTTAAAAACATTAATTTCCGATCTAAGTTCGCTATTAAGAATAGAGAACCGGTGGTGGATTTCTTTGCCGCTCTCAAGGTAATTCCCAACACCAGTTTGGTTTCATTGGACAATGTTAATTTATATATATCCCTTACTCCGTGTATTGTAAATCAAGCCATTCGGTTTGTATATGAAAAGGAATATGAGTATGATCAGGGAGCGCATTTCATAGACATTAGGAAACTACAGCAGCTGATAGATCTATTATATCATATACAATTTTTCACCTTTAATGGCAGATGCTATCTACAAGCCTCTGGCACTTTCATGGGGCTACCATCATCGGCAGTGTTAGCCGAAACAGTACTAAATTACATTGAACATAAAATCATGGCAATCGACAATGTTTATCATAATGTGCATTTCTTTTGCAGATACGTCGATGACGCATTACTGATAGTAAACGATCATTATATCAATAGAATTCTCTCAGATTTTAACAGTACTTCTCCTGAAATACAATATACAATGGAAAAAGAAGAAGATGGAAAGATGCCTTTCTTGGACGTTTTGATATGTAAACAAAAGGATCAATTCATAACATCCGTATACAGAAAAAAAAAACGATGCCCTTATAACAATTTCTGCAGCTCGGTGCCTATCACATATAAAAGAAACTCCATTTTTATGGCAATTACCAGAGCGTTAAAAATATGTTCCACTCATGAAACACGAGAAAAGGAATTGAAAACTATTAAAAAAAATTTTCGGGATAATGCTTTCCCGGAAAGATTTATCGATCAATGTTTTAAAGCATTTTTTAAGGATAGATATGCCAAGTCCAGAGGTATCAGCCTATGGTTATTAATAGAAAAAATAAAAAGAAAGGGGAAAAACCCTCGTAATTTCGTCTCACTCAAATATGACAAAGGCTTATTGAAAAAACTAAAACCTGTGCTTACTAACGCAGGTATAAGGGTGGCATGCAGACCAACGAATACTATAGGCTCATTTCTGAATGGAAGAAGTATAAAGCACTCTAATGAGGAACGATTAAAGTTGCAAGGCACCATATCGGGCATTAAATGCACCTCTAATATGGGAAAAGTAAGTAATTGTCTATATTGTCACGTTGGAAATTCGAAACGTGAGTTGGAAAAGCGAGTTTTACATAGCACTGCAGTAAAAAATGGTAACGAAAATTATAGCACTGCAACGTACTGCAAAATTACGGGGCATTCGTTAGAAACCAAACATGTTAGAGTATTTGGAATAAGAAGGTCAAAATACCTAAGAGAATTTTATGAATCCTGTGTAATCAGGACCATGCACAGTTACAACCAGCACCTTTCGACAAAAAAATGTCCTAGAATTTGGCTTATAGCGATTTTGTTTTCGTAGCAGACGACAAAATCATTTACTTGTCAAAGATAGCCACCAGGGCAATCATGGTTATAAAGGGTGAAAAGAAACACCTGACTCTCTTTTAGCTGACGAAACCCGATAGGTAACACGTTCCTCAAATAAGGGTGAATAATTTCAAATTGAATTTTAAAACTTGATAAGGGGGTCCGGGAAAAAATGGGACTCCGAAACGTCGTTTTTTAATTACGCTCTTAATTCAAGCAAAGTAAGTGCAATTTTAGTAGGCAAATTATATAATTTAAGAAATCATCATCATCATCATTGTTCCTAGCTGGCGGGTGGTGGGGGTTTTCCTCTCAACCAGTACGCTGCTGTGGGTGCCTTTGAACATTGAACTTTGCAAATGATCTTCCTCCAATCATGGCGGTTTGCGGCTAGGACTTTGGCTTCATCTATAGATATGTGAAGGCTCTTCAAGTCTTCCTTGATGATTCCAATCCAAGTTTTCTTTTGGGCACTTCTCTGGGTTTTCCAATTGGTTGGTCGTTCTTTCCATAAAGCTTTGTTTGGAAGTCGGGCATTGTTCTTGCGACAAACGTAACCATTTCTTCTGGATTTGTACTTGAATGGTTGCCTGATGATCACAACTGTCTCGAATGGATTCGTTTCTGATTCGATCTTTTACTGACACTCTCATTATTCGTCTCAGGCACCTCATCTGGCAAATTTCGAGTTTGTTGATGTCGGCTTTGAGGAGTGTCCATGTCTCAGCGCCATGGAGAAGTATTGGAATTATTGATGTTCGGAAAATACGTATTTTCGTCTTCAGCGAGATGTTTTTTTCTTCCAGAGACACCAGTTAAGGGAAGCGAAAGCAATTGTTGCTTGGCCTATTCTGCTGTTAATTTCAGACGTTGCTGTTGTTTTCTTTTCTTGAACAATGGAGCCGAGATATTTGAATTCAGTGACTTGTTGAATTAAATTTCCTTTAAATTCACTGGAAAACCGTCGGTGACCATTGCTTTCGTTTTCTCAGTGTTGATTTGGAGACCATAGGAATGGGCAATGTAGGTAATGTCATTGATAATGTCAGTAGCATCATCTTCAGATTCTGCGAAAATTGTGCAATCATCGGCGAACATTGAGTTGCTTTGGTCGAAATGTACTCCTGGTCAGCCTCTGAAGGCCTTCCTCATGATCATGTCTATCATTATATTGAATAGCAAGGGGGACACCACATCACCTTGGCGAACACCAGAGTTGATTTCAAAACATTCAGAACTTTCATTCCCGACCTTTATCGAGCTGTTAGATCCCTTGTAAGTTTCTTGGAGAATTCTCGTTATCTTATCCGAAATGTGCTCAGATTTCAGCGAATTCCAAAGCGCCGGCCAATAAAGACTGTCGAATGCAGCTCTAAAATCAATAAAGACAACAATAACTTTCCTACCACACCTTGTCCATTCTTCCATCAATTGCCGAAGGGTAAAAATATGATCACAGCAGCTTCGACTCGGTCGAAAGCCAGGCTGTTGTTCTCGACTAGTTCGCTCTTGGTGGTCTTGAATTCTCTTTTGGATTGTTTTCATGAGGATCTTGCCAATTTAAGAAATAGCACGTTAAACAATTTTAAACTCATGTACGGTTGCACTTGGTCAATACTATGTTTAGGTGCTCTCTAGCATCCTGACGTGCCTCCAGAGGTATCAATGGACCCAGCGTGTGCCAGGAAAACATCCCTCACACCATGGCACTGCTCCCATCGGCTTGAAGAGTTGTTGTGAGACAGGTTGAGGGTCCAGACATTCATGTTGTTTGCGCCAAATTCTGTCTCTACCATCAACATGATGTAGCAGGAACTCATCGGACCAAGCAATCTTTTTCCAGTCGTCGATGGTCCAGTGTCGATGTTGCTTTGCCCACAGAAGGCGCGCGCTCCTGTTCTTTGCTGATAACAAAGCTATCCGACGAGGCCTTCGGCTGATATAGCCCATATGCAACAGGATATATCGAATGGTGCATTGCGAGATAGTTTCCTGCGCACACTGTAGAAGTCGGACTCACTTGAGCAACTGTGACCCGTCTTCTGGCTTGCACAATTGTAGACATCCTCCTTCGGCCTCTGTCATTCAATGAGCGATTTTTGTTTACAGGAGTGCCGCTGACTCGACGTTTTCTGTTCGTTGCACCATTCCCTATACACCCTTGGTATTGTTGTACGTGAAAAGTTCAGGAGCACTGCCTTCTCGGATACGCTTTGACCAGCACATCTAGCCCCGACGATCATACCACGTTCAAACTCCGTTAGATCCTTAAACTTTCCCATTATTGCTGTGGTTTGCTTTCTCAACTGACGATGGGAGGTCTGTACTGCTGTATTTTTAGCCCCAACAGTCCATGTGACTTGCAAATGAGTGGAACGTACCATTCGTGCGCACAGCAGGGGTGTATCTAATAACGTGGCCGGACAGTGAATAAGAAATAATTAAATGTATTAAATGCTAAATTTTGTAAGCATAAAATTGCAAAAGAGAGCTTGCAGAAGAGACGAAAAAAGAAAAAAATATCGACTTCTTGAACATTGGTACCCGAAAATGTAGGAAGAGAAAACCTACGATATATAACAGAATGAACTTTCATAATAAATGTTCTATAATGGAAATTCAGTTTATATTCTTTTGTAAAAGTATTCAAAAACAATCCATTAGCAAAAAAAAAAAAAAAAATCAATCCATCCTTATTTAATTACAAATTATTTCATTTTATCCATCAACACTGAACCAAGTTCTTCTAATGATTAACGAACGTGGCTAATTGGAATAATTTAGATTCATTTAAAATATATTTTAAACTACAATAAAACTCTTATTTTTCATAGGAAAGCATAGAAACAGACTTGATTAGCTTGCGAACGAAACACAATATTTTTGAACATGCAACACAATCTAGTTGGAAACATTTTAACTATATAATCATTAGATTACCTATCCTGAAATTTCCACGAAAATCGGATCCTCTTGTTAATTACCTCCCTTGTTAATTATCCTGAACTGTGGTTTTATTCCAACGAATAAAGGTGTTTTACCTTAAAAAAGGTCCGGTAGTTCTAATTTTTTGATATGTTGTCTAGGATGGTTAGTAAGTGTTTAAAATGCAAAATGCACAATTCCTCCCCCTCCGCGCCCGCCTCCATCTTAAGAAAACCAAAAAAAATTGATACTTTCTTTAGATTTTCGCTTGTAACGTCTGTTTGGTGTATTTTAGCTATAAAAGAGTTCTACGCAATGTTGTAGAGAATACAATTTCCTACAATATGCTTTTTAAATTTTGTTTCTACAACTGATAGTTAAGGGGATATGCATTTTTTGAAAAAAAAAAAAAAACGCAATTTCCAGAAATTTGTAAAACTTCTAACTTTAGGACGCTGTAATTCAGGTAATGCCTATTCTAGGGAAACATTGTATCAGAATAAAATGTGTAGGAAATTTAATTACCTACAAAATGCGTATATAGTTTTATGAACCAACCCTATGGAGTGTGGGGTAAAAAAAAAAAATCAAGAACAACGGAATTTTGCGGTTTTTGCTATTGTGACGGACTAGTCCAGCAAATAAGAGACCAAGGAGGGGGTACCTTACAAAAGGTCCGGTAGTTCTAATTTTTTGATATGTTAGCTAAGATGGTTAATAAGTGTTTAAAATGCAAAATGCACAATTCCGACCCCGCCGCGCCCGCCGTGCCCGCCGCGCCCACCGCCATCTTTAAAAACCGAAAAAAATTGGCACTTTCTTTAGTTTGGCTCAAAACTTTGTTTTGGTGCATCATAGCTACAAAAGAGTTCTACCCAATGTTGTAGAGAATACACTTTCCTACAATTTAGTTTTTCAATTTTGTTTCTAGGACTGATAGTTACGGAGATAAGTTTGTTTTGGAGAAATAAACAAAAGCGCTCTTTCTGGAAACTTGTCAAACTTCTAACTTTAGGACGCTGCAATTCAGTTATGGCCTACTCTAGGGAAACAAGTATCAGAATAAAATGAGTAGGGAATTTAATTTCCTACAAAACGCAAGTAAATTTTTTGACCCTACGGAGTGTGGGGTAAAATAAAAAAATCAAAAACAACGGAATATTGTGGTTTTTGTTATTGTGACGCACAGGATATCTAAAAGAAATTCACCAATTACCTTCCAGTGTTGGCTTGAAATTGGAGTGTATACCAACCCTAATTGAGTTTCTGACATGAAACTGAAGATGCTGACAGGTTGCTAGTTGCCACAGCTAAATGCCTCTACCCCACGTACGACGCCGTCGTCATTGTCTGTGAAGACATTTACTTACTCGTCCTGCTGACTTGCACAACACCTGCGGTCAACAATGTCTACCTAAAAAAATCAGCGAGAGGGAAACAGCCAGACGCAATCTACTCCGCCTCCTCCTACAAGTTCAACTCCACAGGCTGTATCTTGCTTCTGCACGCAATATCGGGCTGCGACACCATTTCAACCATTTTTGGAAAGAATAAATTCTGCCACCTTTTTTAGGAAAGACCCATCATTGCTGGAGCAGACGGAGAGGTTTGGGGACCTTGCTGCCACTCCCCACGAAATTTCAGCAGCAGGGGAGAAAATCTTGGTATCCCTGTACGCTGGCAATAACGAACAGTCATTGAGTCACTTCGCCACAGAAAATTCATGACCAGTACCACCAAGCTCAATCTGGCTAAACTACCTCCGACCACTGACGCAGCACATTTCCACTTCCTGAGGACATACCAGCAGGTCATGGAGTGGATGGGGATTGTCAAAGACCCGATCTTGTGGGGCTGGTGTAGAGGAGCTAAAGGACTGGAACCCATCAGGATGAGTAGAGACGCTGCTCCTGCAAACCTGCTTAAGACCATCTCATGCAGATGCACAACTGGCTGTATGGAGGCGTGTGGCTGTAGAAAGAAGGCCTCAATTGTTCCGCCCTTTGCAAATTCTGTGGTGGCCAAGAATGTGACAACAGGAATGAGGTCCTCGTCGACGACGAAGACGACGCCGATCGAGTAACTTCTCCTTTTGACGAAAATGAAGACTTCATTAGCTCACCTCCTACGAAACGAGCGAAGCGGATGTAAATTTGTTTTCTTTTCAGTTTTAGTTCTTTTTATATGATTATTACGGCCTTTTGTTCTTAATTTGTTTACATACATGGATCTTTAAAAAATGTATCTGCTGTGTTGGTGGGATATTTTAAATTGAACATCCGCTCTCACTAGTAGGTATTCCAGTGAAATAGAACCTGCCTCATGAGCACACTCCGTAGGGTCAAAAAATTTACATGTGTTTTGTAGGTAATTAAATTCCCTGCACATTTTATTCTGATACTTGTTTCCCTAGAATAGGTCATAACTGAATTACGGCGTCCTCAAGTTAGAAGTTTGACAAGTTTCCAGAAAGTGCGCTTTTGTTTATTTCTTCAAAACGAACATATCTCCGTAACTATCACCACTAGAAACTAAACTGTAGGAAATTGTATTCTCCACAACATTCCGTAGAACTCTTTTGTAGCTACAATGTACCAAAATGAAGTTAAAAGCCAAAATCTAAAGAAAGTGCCAATTCTTTTCGATTTTTTAAGATGGCGGCGGGCGCGGCGGGCGCGGCGGGGGAGGAATTGTGCATTGTGCATTTTAAACACTTACTAACTATATTAGAAAACATATCAAAAAATTAGAACTACCGGACCGTTGGTCTCTTATTTGATGGACTAGTGCGTCATAATAGCAAAAACCGCAAAATTCCGTTGTTCTTGATTTTTTTTTTTACCCCACACTCCGTAGGGTTGGTTCATAAAACTATACATGCGTTTTGTAGGTAATTAAATTCCCTACACTTTTTATTCTGATACTTGTTTCCATAAAATAGGCCATACCTGAATTACAGCGCCCTAAAGTTAGAAGTTTTACAAATTTCTGGAAATTGCGTTTTTTTTTTATTTTTTCCAAAAGTGCATATCTCCGTAACTATCAGTCCAAGAAACAAAATTTAAATACCATATTGTAGGAAATTATATTCTCTACATCAGTGGTCGGCAACCTTTTGTTGTAAAAGGGCCAAATATGTTATGTGGGGATTACTGCGGGCCGCACTTGAGCCAAAAATTTTAACAACCAAAAAAAAAAAAAAAAAAAAAAAAAAGAGGAAAAAATTACTTTAACAACCAAAAAAAAAAAGGAAAATCTTACTTTAACAATCAAAAAAAAAAAAGGAAAATCTTACTTTAACAACTAAAAAAAATTCCAACACGCCCCGCGGGCCGCACCAAAACGCTTCATGGGCCGCATGCGGCCCGCGGGCCGCGGGTTGCCGACCGCTGCTCTACATCATTGCGTAGAACTCTTTTGTAGCTAAAATGCATCAAACCGACATTATAAGCGAAAATCTGAGGAAAGTATCAATTTTTTTTGGTTTTTTTAAGATGGGTGCGGAGGGCGAGTAATTGTGCATTTTGCATTTTAAACACTTACTAACCATCCTAGACAACATATCAAAAAATTAGAACTACCGGACCTTTTGTAAGGTAACCCCCCTTTTTTGGTCTCTATTAGCTGGACTATTTGATTACCATCAAAAAGCGAGTTTATATATGTTTGTTTATACATTTTTCTAAATGCCAGTGTTAAGAAAACTTAAACGTTTAAATATATAGTTTGACATGCTTTGTTATGGGAAAATTTAATAAAAGTTTACTGAGACATAAAGCTTGGCCATTTGTGAGGCTTTTCATTTTTCGAATTTGCTTTGGAGGAGTAAATAGTAAATTGCAAAATACCTAAAAGTTTGTTAATTTAAGCAGAATATCTAAAAATTGAATAAATACTGAAACATCTAAAAATTAATTAACAAACTGCTGCTGTGTCCAGTGTCTGTGCACCATTGCTGTCACTTCAACACATTACGTGGTGTCATCAATGGTTTTGGAATAGCCGCCCAGTCATGAATGTTCGTAGCATGCAGTTCCAATTGGATATTTTTTGTTGATACGGGGTGCTGGAGATAGGTGTTCATCTCGAAGGTTATCTGGGACACCTTTGTGTTGTGTTGTCGGATCACTATTCGCTTCAAAACCCATCTATCAGTAATTTTCGCTCACTGTTCTGTTTCGCGGATGACATTTTATCATGTTTTGTGTAGGCTGTTTAACAGTTGACACAGTGCTTCATAAGGTTGGCTATTTTCGTCACTGAAGCTCCAGTGAGGCGCGCTCCAATGATTATATCTCTTTTTTTAAGTCTGAGAGATCGGACCTAAAGGCGTTACACTGATAACAGAATTTTCACATGCAACCCGTACGACTGCTGCTGATAGATTGATACCTCCGCCTTCACCTCTGCAGACGTCTACTTTAGATGGCGTGGCTCTACTACGCAAATGAAATATGGCCCATTTTCATATGGTCCATTTTTATATTATGGTGCCTACCCCTTTTATTTATTGGTTTATTAAACCACAGGACTGCGATCCTAACGATTTTTTTGACGCTATATAATGTATATGAAGTTGAATTGTGTTGTAGTACGTAAAGATATAGCATATACTTTTATTACTGAATTTCTTTTATTCCTTTATTTCTCACATTTACAACTGAATTAAATGAAATCTTATTTAGAAGGCTTATTTACTTAATTGATTACTTTAATTTTCTCCAAATAGATATTCTTATTCTTTTAGGAATTAAGCAAAATCATGGGTGCACCAGAATGGATTCAGTGGTTCTCGTGGTTTCTAAATTCATTCTTTATGTTGGCTATAAGCGAGATTCTTATTGTGACACTCTATTTTGTTCGTATTGGCGAATATGGATATTTTATCTTTAGTCAACCAGAAATGATATTACTCATAAATTTCCTTTACGATGTCGATGTTATAATGTTTACTTACATGCTGTCCTCCATTTTTCGTAGACGTAAGTAATTAATTTATCTTTATAATACTGCATATATTTATAATTAAGTATATTATGTACTATATTTTACTTATTTTATAATAAAGAGTAATTAATACCAAGGACCAAACACACAAAAACAATAGAGATATAAATAAATAATTTCATAATAAATATTTTCATTTCATGTTGCAAAGGTACTATCCTTCGTCGTTGGATGATATTAAATAAACACATGAAAAGGAAAACTAAGGCTCGGAATTAAAATTTAAATGTTACATCTGACGACGAAGGATAGTACCGTTGCAACATGTAATGAAATTATTTATCATGAAATTATTTATTTATATCTCTATTGTTTTTGTGTGTTTGATCCTTTGTATTAATGTTTATACTCGCAGAATGGATAATATAACAAAGAGTAATCTCAATATTTTTATATTTTTTGATTGAGCAGAATTTTCATTGTCGAAAACGTTTTTAGACCGATAACAAAT
This sequence comes from Thereuonema tuberculata, assembly GCA_023159025.1. NCBI lineage: Eukaryota > Metazoa > Arthropoda > Chilopoda > Scutigeromorpha > Scutigeridae > Thereuonema > Thereuonema tuberculata. The sequence continues at coordinate 11,411 of JAFIDM010082936.1, read as the reverse complement.
GCTATTCTTTAAATGTCAATTTTAGTATCCATTTAAAAAGGGCTGAAAGAGATGCAGGGCGGAAAGACTTCGTCTCTATATTCAAAATGATTCGTTTGCACTTAATTCACATGAATTCGTTTAAACTGGATGCTAAAAGTTATTCAGTTACCAAACTAAAACACTACTGCAGTATGAGAGTACCAATTTATTGGATCGATGGCATACAAGTGTGCAGTGACCTAACTATACAAACAGTTATTGTTTCTTGTCATTAATGAGAATGTGAATATTCTGAGAAAGCCATTCAACAAGGGAAGGACTACTTAAAAAATATTCAAAAGACTAGAGACCTCACTAACATAATTTAAATATAATTTAAGATAAAGGAATGAAGGATTTTGTTTTTGCAAGTGTCCACCATTCTCCCACGAGCTTTCAAAAAGAAATGATTAAATCTACTTACCATCTTCAGAAATAAACAGCTTTTACCAAGATATAGAACTGTAACCTGTGTATAAAGAGAGAAAAATGTTTTCTGTGGATAGATAATAATACTCACTATTTCTAAAAGACAGAAAATTTCCAAAGCTATAAAATTATGTTTCTCTGAACCGTCATTGGATTTCAAAATACTCTACTCACCTAAGGTTGAGGAATATGAAGAATTTGGCGGAGGAGGCCAACCCAAGAAAGTTTCAAAAGATAGCTCTTAAGAACAAAAATTCTAGCACAAGACGCTACAAGATTCTTTTGAGTGTTTAATTATCTGAATGCTTTTTAATTTTTTTTTAAAGAAAAGTAATTGATCTTTTACAGAAGTTTGAGTGTTCGTCGTGAAAATTTTGGATAAAGATGGCTAACATTATGTCATCACCATTTATAACGTTATAAAGTTTCGTTCATAAGAAAGAATCTGTACCGTTATTAAGAAGCAACTATTAATTTTTCTCTCATTACTGTTTTATAGAAACTCAGAGCAAAGTTCTGCTAGTTCTGTAGACTATATAGGAGCTTAGTTTCAAAACCCGCCATCCCCCCAAAAAAATTTTCGGAAAATAGGGGTTTGTTAATGCATTCCTATTGAACATGGCGGGCTTTGAAACAGGACTCGTATCGAAATCATAACGCAATACATTGTTTTTGAAGTTAAACTGTATGCAAACGGCGGATTTTGATTTGAACTTAACAAAAACTCCATTGGTTCAAAATTTGCAATTTTTGGAGATGGCGGATTTTGAAACTAAGCTCCTCATATAAATCAGTCGAATGTATATGTACAGTCGAAGTATGGTACAATTCCCTATCACGTATTCACACGCGAGACTATTTGAATAAAGTAATTTCGATTCAATAAAGTAATATCGATTCAATAAAGTAATATCGATTCAACGAATAACCAAGAATTTAACCAAGAGCCCTACTTTGGTCAGCATTCAAGAAATCCTTTACAGTAGGGTTCGATTAAGTTCAGCTTGTTTCTCAGAAAGCAAATTTCCCGTGTTGTCTCTTGACATCTGCCATTCACTGAATTCCTGCCCTGGCTTTCTTCTGTCTCCTTGAATTTCCTCTTATAAAACCCGTATAACTTCAATTTCACTGGCAATAGGAAGAAATATGACCCTCCACAAATCTAAACTAAAAGCAAAAATACACATTGAAAATAAAATAAAGAAAATTCATGTGCTGGCCTCCTTCAGCCTCAATGAAATTTCTATGAGTATTTAAAAAAGCTCCTAAATATGCATAAACACATTAGACCAGTGTTTACTAGTGACATCAATTACTTCAGATTTATGGAAGCTCAATATCATTTTTATATTGCCACGTTTAAAAGTTCAAAACAGTACTCATTCAGGTTTCAGCCATCACCTTCTCGAATTGTGTAGGATGCGATTGGTTTGATATCAATTGTATGGTGTGACTAGCAAAAATTTTCCATGTTCCTATGATTTCCCCAGAATATCAAAACATTACAAATTAGACAATTAAAAATACAGTTCAGTAACATACAGTGGTTCACGTTAATGTATTGGTTTTTATCTTAAGTAATAAAGAACGAACATTGTTTTTCGTCTTAAAAAAAATGATGAAATTTTGGGAAAACGTTTAAAGGAATACTGCTCTTCAATGGTTTTCGGATGCCGACATTTTTAGATCACACGTCGTGAATAGAACCTGGGAAATAAGTAATAAATTATTACAATTATTTCGAATATAATTCACTTGGCAGTAAATTAATAAGAGAGGTACATAAGAAAGAAACAATGGGGAATGAATGGCAATTACAAGATTGTAAGCTGTACAGCATTTATTTTATACCGACATGCATTACCGCTTGCTGAATCAAATTTTAGATCTGTCGGCCATGCCAAAGCTGTTATACTCAATTATCGTAATCTGTATAATATAAAAGACCGAATTTACCACAATACTTTTCACACTTTGGAGTAATTTATCGAGAGATATTCTACATTCACCGTTAGCGCCCATACTCTTTTGTGTTCTTGGATGTCCTGGATATTTCTCGTCAAAAAGCTGATTTTGAAATCTGCAATTCAAATTTAAAGACCGAGTTTAAATGAACATTTATAAATAAAAATAAATAAAATATAAAAAAGAACTATTATCAGTTATTGGCAGTGCTTGACTAACATCCCAATTTCTCAATAAATATCTGATGTACCACTATAGCAAGATAAGTATTTGCAAAGTATTTCACCATCTGATATCATGGTGCAGCCAATGGCATATTTCCTCATGACTTTATTTCGTGTCGATTTTACATTCCTCATTAGCCGTTTAATTATTTTGGACTCTTGTTTCGGGATTTTTACTGTAGGTATCATTGGATCGACTGGATTTCTCTCCTGATTTGATATATCTACTCTGCATTACAGTAAGTATGCAAGAGACACAGGATTAAAATTCACTTAAAGATAAAGAACGAGAATCACTGCTTTTTAGTTGTTCAGTTAACTGCATATCTTCGATGAGATATCCTTAAACTGTCATCCTATGTTTTCTACTTCTCAGTTTATGCAAAGTCTCTAAAATAATTCCAACCCATCTGCAACTCTTTTTTAGAATTTTAAGCAATTTTGAAATTTGAAAACCGTATATATCCTTTTCAATTGTCGCTTTTTAAATTGAGCACGTCCAATAACGGGAATACGTCAATTACTAAAGAAAGTGAGTTAAAGCAAAGAAAACAGATGAAAGCCTTTTCAGTAGATAAATTAGTAATAAACTTTGAAGAACTAGTGTTCTAAAATCTTCAACTAACAGGTTCTAGGACTCAGTACCCCTTCTGAGTTTATAATTACAGCATAGTCCAGCATATATGTCGTCTATAGCAATGTATCTGCAAGCAGCCTTCATGAGAAAATTAAAGCAACAAATTGAAGAGAATGATCTAAAAAAAAAGTAAGAATCGTGGACGCTAGTTACAAAGGTCGCAAATTACAAAGCTTAATAGATCAGTATATAAAAAAAATCAAATTTATAGCGCGTGACCACATTATTACACACAAAAAAAGAGGAAAACAGAAACACACATAAAAAGAGGAAAACAGAAACACACATAACTAAACAAAATTCTAAAAAAACATAACTAAACATAGTAGATCAGTATCTGCACTTTAAAAATCAAAATCCCTTATAACATTTAGGTTGTAGTGCCGACTGGCAGATGAACGTTCGATGAATAGAAAAGCAATGCAGTTTCTATTGCGTTATTCGATATTATGAGTATGTCAATGAAGGTAGATTAATGGCGTAAAAAATGCTCAGTGGACAATAAGTCATCATATAGAATATCTGATCATAGTTGTTGGTTAGATGACTATCTTAAGCGAAAAGCAAATATGTTTAATATTGATACTAGAATCAAGAAGAGGGTCTGATAGTCCAGTGGTTTAGGTGCTAGACTGCGGACTGAAGGGAGCCTAGGCAGTGGTAGAGGAATTTTTCACTGATATTTCTCCTCCAGACGGATCATAGCGTTCACCAATCCTCTATCAAACGGCTTTCGTATTGGGTATTAAGGGCGGGCGTCGGGCTGACCATCCGACCCCCACTAGTCCCGATGGTCGAGAATCTCTAGGAGCTTCAAAGTTTTGCACACTCCACGGCTTGCATGGTCTGTTGCGGTAACGTTTTATTTTTAAGTAGAATAATGAAATGAATAGTTTCGTCTTTACTTGAGGTGTTTTCGCAGAGAGAAAAGACATTTAGAGCATGACATCTTTGAGATGAGATAGAACTTTATTCGCACAAGTATGACTACTACTGCTATACTGTCTATTCTGAGTGCAAATTACCTTTTTAATGATGAATTTGAAGATTTCCAATAGCAAGATATTTCCACAGTTCATCTTGACATACTGACTCGGTTTCATGTCATCATTAATATAGTAACATAAAATGTAACATAACGCTATTTTAAGAGGAGCAAATAAGCTTAAGAATTTTATATCAAAATCTTATATCTCTTCACATCAGTTGCATAAGATCATATTTTAAATTTTTTATAGCTGCTGTCAGCATAAGTTTCGTCATTGGCGTATGGTACTTGACGTTCGCAATACCGTATCTGATTGTTCTCGGTACACCCTCGTACAAGACTATAAGTTTGTTTGGACGATTGCTGTTAACATTTATACCTGCTCATGCGATGAGTCTATTAATGAAATTCGTTTTAGGATACGAATATTCAGGTAAATATTCTTTAATCTTCCTCAAACTATTCTAATATGCTTTCAACATAAGTGCTTCTTTTAACTGGTTAAAAATATGTAGGTTTTTCTCTTATATATATACCGAGGGTGATTCACGAAGATATGCAGAAACTTCGGAAGCTCATTCTGTATGTAAAAGTAAAGAAAAAAAGTTATATAAACATAGGTACGGAAATGCTTCGGCATCGAATTACTGCTAACGAAAGATTTCGCCCATGATGTAGTACAACAATACGCACATGGACTACACCTCAGTTGCTAGCTCTCACAATAAATCAAAACAATGCAATTCACATTATTCTTGAACAACTGTTATTGTGTTGCCAACTTTTTTATAGGTTCCACGTGCATTAAGCTTCAAACCACTGGGAGATACAGTTCTGTGACATGTTTCATTCGAATTTTCAGGTCAACAACCATAAGAAACTACTGATCTCGCCCTGTAATTTACCTTCCCAGACTTCATTTCACCCAGGGTACTATATTATGGGCCAAATCTTCTGCAGGCCGTAACTCGATACCGAAGCATTTCCGGAGCTATGTGTACATTTTTTTTTCTTTACTTTTACATGTAGAATGAGCTCCCGAAGTTTCTGCATATCTTCGTGAAACACCCTGTATATATAAATCGAACAGGCAAAACTCAAAGCAAGGCCTTTCGAGTTTCGCAAAGCAAAGATTTTAATCAATCATTTGCAATTTAGAAATTTATAAAACTATGAAATATAAAAATAAAATTAACTTATAGCTTATTACTAAACATATAAAGCCGGACAATGATGAGGGATTTGGAAATGCCAAAAAAAAAAAATATCATTGTTTCTATGAAGATACGGCCAAACTATGTCCATGTCATCAGCGGCAGATTTTGAAACAATTTAGAAAACAAAAAAGCTCAATGTTATAGATTTTGCTCTTTTTTATTTTTTTATTTTTCTTAAACATATAAAATTACATTTAATAAAGTGAATATTTTAAGTAGTATTTTTGAAATATAATAAGAAATAAAGAAATCTTATGTCTCTATTAATTATTTCTAATTTTAGTAATTTTATTTTTGTTTTAAGATTTTATATGAATTTAAGTAATTTGGTTGTTTTTTTTTTAATAAAAAAGAGCAAAGTCTTGAGATACTGCGTTTTTGTTTCCTAAATTGTTTCCAAAATTTGCCGCTGATGACGTGAAGATAGTTTGGCCGTATCTTCCTAGAAAAAATGATGTATATTTTGTATTGGCATTTTCAAATCCCATATTATTGTCCGGATATATATATATATATATATACACTGTCTAGCCACTTTATTAGGTACACCTCCCTAGTATAGTGTTGGGCCTCCTTTAACTCTCAAAACAGCCTGAAATCGTCGAGGCATGGTTTCCACAAGATGCTGAAAACGTTGTTGAAGGTATTGTGTAACAAGCAGACATGAGTGGAAGATTTGATGGAGATGTAGGCCTGGAGCGAACATTCCAGCTCATTCCACAAAGTTTCAGTAGGGCTGAGATCCGGGGACTGACCGGGCCACTGCAGACATAAAAAGTCATCGTCATGTTCCACAAGTGATGCGGGCATTATCCTGCTGGAAGTAGCTATGTGCATGAGGATAAACTGTTAACAGGTATGGTTGCACTTGGTCAGCTAGGATGTTTATGTACGCTCTAGCATCCTGATGTGCCTCCAGAGGTATCAATGAACCCAACGTGTGCTAGGAAAACATCCCCCACACAATGACACTGCCCCCAACGGCTTGAAGAGTTGTCTCACAACAACTCTTGTTCTTGTGAGACACAGCATTTGTGCGCACAGCAGTTTTGTACCTAAGAAAGTGGTCAGACAATGTATTTGGGGTGGCCATAATTAATGAGGGGATAATTATAACCCGATTAATAAAATCCTACTGGGCCAAATTTCACGAAATTTGGTGTGAACGTTACACCAATTATTATTTAGACCACAGGGTTTTGATTTCTAAAGATGAAAAAATAGTTGAAAGTTTCGTCATCATCTGGAACCACGGAAATATACAGATTGAAGAATGTAAAAGATGAAAACGAACAGCGTGTGTTAGGCCGGACTGATGAACTTTGGTTGCAAGGTAGTGCATTGATGTTAAACCTTCGGCATGTTAAATTTACATGATCGTGCTTTGCTGGTGAAACTTTACTACCAATAAATCCTTATTGGTTTTGACGCACTTTGGGAATACCGGAGGTTTAAGAATTTAAGGAAACGCCCAAAGACAATCACAAATTTGCGAAAAATGATTCTGCGATTTGAAAATATGGGAACATGTCACATGTTCATTAGGAGCAACTTCTTCGAAGAATGGTGCGGTGATAAATGTGGAAATGAATCCACACCAGACAGTAATTTTTAGAAGAGTGCAGGAGAAGTTCCTCGAAAATACGTGGATTTTTCCATGAACAAATTGCGACAATTCCGGGTGTTAACTGTTCATTTAGATAAAAATGTGCATCGTTGCTCCACAGAGCCTTCCATATATCATGACATACCAACTTCCATTCTGGCAAGAGCGGTCAATACGAGGGTGGGTCGATGGTCTTTGGCAGCAGAAAGCAGCTGGTGGTTGTGGCTGATCTTGTATGGAAAAAATTTTCCTCTTTGTAAGGAAAAAAATTGCACTAGACTAGCAATATCTTCCATTCTATGCCATACAATATGTCTAAATGCCGTGACACTACACGTGCACTACTGGTCATTTGCTGTTTGCATCAGCGATCGCAACATCTTCAACGACTTCTTCAGAGACAGACTTCCATTTCGTAATGATAAATGCAAAATAAAAACTTCAAAATGTCATTTTAGATTAAATAATTATATAATGCTTATCATAAATTAGCTTTTCAACAATAGCGTGACACTAAGATATATCGTAATAATGGGCGAATGTAATTGTAAAAATCAAACATCTAAGTGCTGGCGAAAGCTATGGAACATTTTAATCTTTTAACTTTTTAATGTTTTAAGTGTTAATTTTTGTATTTTATGCTGTCTGTGTGCGGGCTGAACTTTTTAATTAACATTATTGGCACACGTAAAAACTTTATATTATGGTTCTTTATATAGCCATCATGTTTTTCTTAAAGAACATTTCTTCCCCATTGATTCGTTATGGAGTCAACGCTTTTATTCTACTTGAAGTTGGCAGCTAGTAAAGCGGCGATTAACTTCATGGATCTTGCCAAAAAATGGAACTCATACCTTCCTTCCTCAACTTCAGGATACGGATCACTAAAACGACTGAGAAGTTACTTAGCCTTTTGAGGAAAAGACTTATCCATTACCATTACGGACTTGCATAAGAGAAAAAAATGGTTAACCCATAACAAGCCGTTGCATCAAGCCGTTTGGCTCAAATCCTTCCTATGGATACTTACGTTCATATCCTGCAATTTGCTGCTGCTTGCTATCACAAGAACTTTAACAAAATCACCGGCACTCATTTACACGAGCTTGTTTTCTCAGTCTGAAGAGATGGCCGCTTACTCATTTCCATAACAGCAGGGTGATTAATCTCAGAGATATTCAACTCACCCCGTTTGAGCTTTTGAAGCCTTGGGTAAAGAATTGAAGTTTAACTGGCCTTCGTGTCCCGATCTTCACAATGTTATTGCCTCTATTGAAACGGTCGTTAGCAGCATCCCCGACAAGGATCTTGCTACCCATTTCAGGAATAGCATTGGTGCTATTACCAGCGGAACGAGGGTCCAGCATACAAGAAAAGTTAATCCTATGCTTTATAAGAGGCTGAAAGAGATTCTTCATAACCCTGATATCATAGTTTATATCTTCAGATAAGGGCAATAATCCCGTTGTTATGCATACTGGTACTTACAACAGTATGGCCCAAAAATTCTTAACCTCGCAGCAAGATGTTAACTTTTTCATTTTCTCTGATAAAGTCGTACTTAATAACAATCGAGGCATTGTACGCAACCTCAGGAAGACGGGTGCCATTTCTAAAGAACAGGCTAATGAAATGAAGGACGTTAACTTGGCAGTTCCATATCTAAAAATCCTAAGGTGCACAAACCTATAGACATTGATGGCCTTTTCTCTGTCAGGCCCATCGTAATATGTAATGACTCCGCAGTTAAGAAATTATCTCACATTTTGTTTTTCGAAAATGAAGGCTCTGAATGTTGCCTTTAGGCATAGTGTACCTAACAGCCAGGTTTATTATAGAACAGTTCACAAATGCTGAAGTCACGAATGAAATTGTTAATTAATAAATTTTTATTAGCAAATGTTAAATTCAGAAAAAAGGGAAAAGATGAAAAGGATAAATATATCATTATTTTAGGTAAAGGAATGGGCTGGTCGGAGTGGTTATCCTACGAAGTAATGGATGATTTTACTGCATTTCAAATAACGGCAATAATGATGACGCTACCGTTTATTTATGGAATTTTGCTATGGTATATAAATAACATTTCACCAGGTCCTTATGGAGTTGCGAAGCCATGGTATTTCCCTGCTCTGGTAAGTAACCACCAATGATTTTTTTTTGTTTTTCATTTTTTTCAAGGAATTTGGATATTATGTAATTGTTGAAAATATTTGAACTCTCATTTTATATAATTTTATAATAACTATTTAGTTTTATAGTAACTTTTGATTTACATAATTTTGCAACTCAGTGGAATTTCTTTAGTGTGAAGAAACGTTGTAAACTAAAAAAATTTTTACCAAAATTTAGAAAAATGCTAATAATGAAATTGTCACAATGAAGTCAGATTTACTTCATGGACCACTTGAGGATAGGCGGGGCTTCATAGTTCCAAAATATCCCACCAGTCTACTGCTTGGCTTATGGGATAAACAAAGCCATGTGCTTCGTTTTAACCCGTAGATATAGAGGGTGAAATAAAAGATTTGATTTGGATGAAACGATTGTAAGCCTTCCTAAATGTTCTTATCGGATGTAGAGTTGATTATAACCTATTAAAGAAGACGACAGCAATATATTATCAACGAAAGATATAATTTAACGGATCACTTGAGAATAGGCGGGGCTTCGTAGTTACAAAATATCCCACCAGGCTACTGCTTGGCTTGTGGGATAAACAAAGCCATGTGCTTTGTTTTAACTCGTGTTGATATAGAGGAAATATTATAATAAAGAAGGATATTCCAAGCGTTTTACAGAATTATTACAATAAGGAACTGCACAGTACTGGACCATTCCGTCTTGAAATATCAAAAATCGACGATTTTTTGAGTAATTCACATTTTAACTAATATGTATACAATAAAAACACACAATTATTTATGATTAATCATTTTTAATTAAATTATTTATAAATTTTTAAATTAATATTTACAATAAATATTTTAAATAGTATTTATAATTACAATTATTTATTTCAGTTGATATTTATAATTAATATTTCAATTGATATTTACAATTAATATTTTGATTGATATTTACAATTCATATTTCGATTGATATTTATAAATAATATTATTTCGAATTAATGTTTCGTATTTACAATTATTGATTCTAATTTTTACAATAAATTTTTTCAATTGTTAATTCGAATTAAAGTTACTAGTTTTATTATTACAAATTATTTTTTGTTTCCGTTAAAAAATTTTTAGTCAATAATAAATAATTTAATAAATAATAATCTCTCGAGAGAGACGCAGCAATTTGCTTTCTTGTTTTTTGTGTTTTTTGGAGTAACTTCCGAGTTGGGGGTGGCTTCCACTAAAAAGGTCTTGCCTTTCTGATTCGGTTAAGGGAAGGCGAGGGTTGGGCTGATGAGTACGTAGAAGGACGAAACGGCCGTTCCCAACTCCTTCCCGTATTTCTAAAATCAGAAAGGCAAATTCCTCTTATGTTCCGGTGCTGTTTTTCATTTTCTTTTTCTTTTTTCTTAGTTAGCAATTCTCACAGTACGTTAAATTTTCTTTATTTCTGTTTTTGTATTGGACATTATATCTCCCTAAGTGTTCAGAATTATAGTTATATTTCTAAACAAGCAATGTCGTTACTTATAACACCAAAATAATATATAAATTAAAGTGTTATTTCTTAAAACATTACTTTTCCTTTACAATGTGTCATAGAATTACTTTAAACAATGTGCTTTATTCTATCTAGATATTTTCAAAGAAGTTGAATCCCAGTAGTACTTTCAACAACACACGAAAAGAAAGAAACAGATTCTTTGAAAAAGATCCAAGAGATTTAGAAGTAGGAATTGAAATAAGAAATTTAACGAAGGTAATTCAATTCAAATTACAAACATTAAAAATAGAACATTAGTATAAAATAATAAATGAACTAATTCATCCATAATTAATCTTTTTTTTTCTTCAGTTTTTATATTTAAATCTAATAAAGTTTACTGAAAAATGTTTGGGCTATATCTAAAATAGCAAATACAATCAATGTCATAAAAAAGTGACAAATAACAGTGATAGATTATTGTCTATCTAAGCTCAATGTACCATTAATTGCAGTAACGGTTACATCTTGTCGATTAAGACAAGACATGACATTTATTTTTACAAAATTTAGAGCAGTTAGATATATAAATTTTAATATCATCTTTTCTACTGAAATTTGTAATCCTAAAATTTTGATAATGATTTACTAATTACCGTATTTACTCGCGTAATTTACGCACCCCAAATTTTAAGGGCATATTTGGGATTTTTTTTTC
>JAFIDM010082935.1:0-22018 GCA_023159025.1 Thereuonema tuberculata | reverse complement strand
AAAAATTTCCTTTCCTGTGTTGTAGCCTCTTCTTCACTTTCTCTTCGGTCTGACGTCATTCCTTAATGGCGTCCTGGGGAAGGCCACGGGAAACCACCCCAGTATCTTTCCCTTGTAATTCTAGGGAGTCTGCTAGGGGTTCGCCGTCTTGGGAACACTAGCGTTCCCTGGAGCACGGATGCTTCCGCAACGAAGCTCGCAGTTCGGTGCGAACCGACCACACACACACACTTATGATGTCTAGCCTTACGCTATGCAATCAACAAATTTGAATATTTAAATTATCCAATCGAACTCTCTCAATCGAAAAAAAAAATTCTTTTCAAGCAATTATTATTTTGATTAATCTCACTATAACTAATTAAATTATTTCTGGAGGTAATAATTTATTATCTCCAACAAAAATAACTACTTAAAAGTAAACCCAAAACTTTGAATTAAACTGATGTCAAACAAGAGTTGCTTGAATTTTTAATGACGTATCTAAAAAGAAGAAAAACTATTTTATTCATCAATTCTGTTCACAACTCGAGAAGGCTGCGGTACATATGTACAAATGTGACTTTGGGGGTTGTCAAAGGTTATGAGCCAATCCACGAAAGAGGGAACCGGGTACAAATTGTTCAGATTTTCAAACAAACAAAAACAACGATACCTAAAACAATGTGAATGATTTAACAGTGTGACCTCTGGGTGAAAAGTTATGAGCGATAAATCGAATAAACTCACAATTCATCCACTCACAAATAGTATTTAAATTTCCCTTCTCATGATTTATATTTTGAAAATTAGAAAAAAGGTAAAAAAAAACTATTAAAATAAATAAAAAATATAAATATAAAATAAAATAAATAAAAAATATAAATATAAAATAAAATAAAAAAAAATAAAAAAATCATTTCAGTGGAATGCGCATCTATCTGTCAACCTTGTAATGTATATTTCTACAGACAAATCAAAGATTTCATTATTTGTCGGCAAAATTATACTTTGATAATAGATTGAAAATGCAAATTTCCATTTTACAAAAAAAGTTTCTAATCAAATAAGGTTGTTGCAAAATTTTTCTTATCTTTTGAATGATTTCTGATGAAATATCATTCAAGAAAGTGTACTGTATTTAAAAGTCTTCCATGAATGTTTAATAAATGTATTATAATGTTAAATATATCTTTACAATAATACAAATTTCAAATGACCATTTTAAAACTGAACTTAAAAAAAAAAAAATTAACTGAAAATCAAAACTTTTTCTTTTTAACCGCTATGCGCGAAACCGTCACTTTCTGTTTTCGAGATTTTTAAAAGCTTTTAACTTTTGATCTAGAGGTAAATCGGTTAAAATTCTGCGGTCATTGTTTTTATTCTTTCTAGCTGAACATTTTGATATACACTCATGGACAAAAAAATTAGCGCACCAAGAAGGAGTCGTCAAAATGAAACGAAAATTTACATACGTAACGACTACTTTGATATAAGTAAATGATTAGAAAATCAAAGAAAAAGGATAATTTATTTCAGAGAAAAAGGCAAAAGAACGGAGGAGTTGATACTCCATTGGACCCCCTCTAGCGCGAATGCACGATGCGATACGATCGGGCATTGAGTCATAGAAGTTCTGTATGATGTCTTGAGACATTTCGTTCCATATTTGCTGTAACCTTGTCTCTAGTTCGTTCAAATTCGTTCTCGTGGGATGCCCAACTCGTTGTCCCAAATGATCCCAGATATGCTCGATTGGAGACAAATCTGGGGATCGGGAAGGCCAAGGAAGGGTGGTAATAGTGCGAAGACAGTCTTGTGACACCCTTGCCGTATGAGGCCGAGCATTGTCTTGTTGAAAAATGGCTCCTGGGAGCCGTTGCATGAGTGGCAACACATGTGGTTGCAGGATTTCATGAACATACCGCTGGGCTGTCATGGTGCCACGGAACAATACTAGGGGTGACCGTGTATTGTAGGCAATGGCACCCCATACCATCACACCAGCTGTGGGAGCGGTGTGTCGCTGTACAGCAAAGGCAGGATTGAAGCGTTCACCACGGGCTCTCCACACACGAACACGATTGTCATCACTGCCGAGATTGAATCTGGATTCGTCGCTAAAGGAGACCTGGTTCAATTCCGCTGCAGTCCAGTTTCCTCGTGCGCGGCAAAACTCCAAACGGAGGCGTCGATGGGTGGGCGTCAAGGGCAGCACACGTAATGGGCGCCGCGATACCAACTGTCCTTCAGCCAGGCGCCTTCGTATGGTTCGAGAAGACATAGCGGCCCCTAGTGAAGGTGCTACCTGTGCCTGGATGGCGGCCGATGAAGCAGTTGGCTGTACGCGTGCATTTCTGACTATGTGGCGGTCTTCTCGACGACTGGTCTGTCGAGGGCGTCCTGAGCCTGGTCTTCGTGTACATGACATCTCTCGGGTCCACTGGTCCCAAAACCTCCTCAAAACACAATCAGAGCGGCCTAATTGACGAGCTACTCGCCTATCTGACCGTCCAGCTTCCATCATCCCGACGATTCTCCCTCTCTCAAACTGCGACAACTGCGTATACTGTCTTCGAACACGGCGTAATGGCATGTCTACCTCAGCTCTTCCTTTCTAAATGATTCAGCACACTCAAACAAGCTTTGGTTACCTGTTTTATACTCCACAGAGTACGATGTTCAACGCCCTCTACCGGCTATACGTAATGCGCAATCACGCTGCATTTCTAATCATTTGCATATCTCCCCGACATGTACCTTCATTGCAAGTTTCGTTACGATCCCGCAATTATTTCTTGGTGCGCTAATTTTTTTGTCCATGAGTATATAATTTGATAATCTGTTTTTTACACCAAAACGTGTCTCAAGTAAGGTAATTATCAATTCTAAATATGCTATTTTACGTACTAAGTCAAAAGTGTTAAATCATACATACGTTTCACATACCTTTTACTGTGAATACAGTATGTTTTTGCATTCTTGATCTACCGTACCTTTAAAGTTTGTAGAGGTAATTTTTAATCACTCTGTATAAATCAGATATATAAACGACACAATTATTAAGGAATATGTAAAATGACGCTTATTTAGAATATCAAAGATCAATATTCTGTGAGGTCACAGAAAATAAAATATATAATATTTGTCCCACTTGGAACGGTTTCCGAGGTAGAATGTCTAGTACTTTGAATTTGATGCAATACTGTTCGTATCTTCTGCCATAACGAGCCACTACCTGTTTCAAAGTCTACTCATGTTGACGGTGGAACTTTGGAAAATTTTTAATACACAGTAAGAAATTTATGACTTCAATAATAAATATGAGAAACAATACGCTATATCTTTTTCTTATCAATAATTTTGAAAAGTAGATTCAAATATCTGTTAGAAACTGTTCGGAATAGGACACATGGTTCTATAAATGTTTTTTCTTAGAATGACCTATAACTTTCCAGAATATTGATCTTTAACTAACATACCCTGTTTATTAAATATACAAATTATATTTAGAATGATAGTAGTAATCTATCCATTCAAATTTTTGAAAAATGTAAGGAATCTCTATTGATTTTTTTTTTGAAAAACCTCAAGATAATAATTTGTTAATGATAACACTGGCCTGCGAAGATTTTCTGGAAAAAGTAATTGTATGTGATATACGTTACATTTAGTGTCCTTACGTAAAAAATAATAACAGTTGTTTCGTGTCACGTACAGATTTGTCATAAATCCGTCTCATGTGTATGCTAATTCAGCTATTTGGCATATTTTAACAGGAATTTATGTGATCAGGACAAGAATTTCGCACCCCCTATTGTGTGTAAAACGTGTGTAGAAAACCTGCGGCAATGTACAAAGGGTTGTTGCCATCAATGCCATTCGGAATCCCAATGGTTTGGCGGGAACAAACAGATCACTTTGACGACTGTTATTTTTGTGTATGTAAAGTGTCCGGATTTGAAAAAATTACCGCAGTACACATTTTCAAGGATTCAGATCCCCCAGATGTGACCGAGATTAAACAAATCATAAAAGATCTGAAAAATGACAAAGCACCGGGGGAAGATTCAATGGTAGCAGAAATGTGGAAACATGTAGATGTGAATACGGTTCAAAAGCTACACAATGTCTTCCAGAACATACGGAAGACAGAGAAAATATCCGAAGAGTGGAAAACTGCTCTAATACATCCGATCCACAAAAAGGGAGACCGAACTGATGCTAACAGTTACAGAGGCATCTCACTGCTTCCAGTAACATATAAAATATTATCTAAAACACTACAAAACAGATTGGAAAAACAACTAGATCAACAACTAGGAGAGTATCAAGCAGGATTCAGAAAAGGCAGATCATGTGCAGAACAGATCTTGAATCTAAAACTAATAATCAACTACAGAAAAATAAGAAACAAAAAAATTCATGTGACCTTCGTGGATTTCAAGAAGGCATATGATTCCATTGATAGGGAAACGTTGTTCAATAAATTAGAAGAATTTGGAGCTGACAAAAAAAACGCTAGCGATTACAAAGAAAACCCTAATAGACACTAGGTCAAAAATTAAATTTATGGGAGAAATTTCAGAACCGTTTGAAATCAAGACAGGAGTGAGGCAGGGTGATGGTTTATCTCCATTGCTTTTTAATTGCACACTCGAAAAAGTTATAAGAGAATGGAGAAAAAAAATGGAAATAGAAGGTATACAGAAAGTTAGGATAGGAAGAAAGAAGGACGGTTTGGAATTTGATTGTTTGGCTTTTGCGGATGATCTGGCAATCCTTGCAGAAAGTTACGAAGATGCAGTAAAACAGATAAATATTCTAAAAGAAACAGCAGAAAAAACTGGCCTCTTAATATCATTTGAGAAAACAGAATATATGACAAATGTTAAAGAAGGTCCCAAATACTTAGAAACAAAGTATGGTAAGATAAAGAAAGTCACCAAGTTTAAATACCTGGGAGAAATAATCCAATCAAACGCATTAGATAAAGAAGCTAACTTAGCAAGAACGAGAAAGATGGAACTTGCATTCCAATTAACAAAAAATGTCTATAACAAAAAATCTATCTCCATAAATACAAAACTAAAACATTATGAAACGGTGATTAAACCCGAGAGTCCGTATGCATCAGAATGCCTAACAATGAATACGGTCACCCAGCTAAATGAACTTGAGAAGAAGGAAAGAAAAGTAATCCGAAAAATTCTTGGTCCAAACTATGAAAATGGAAGATGGAAACTCAAAAGTAACAGAGAAATATACGAGAGAATAGAGAGGATTGTGGACACAATGAGAAAGAGGAGAATAACATTCTACGGACACCTTAGTAGAATGAATGATGACAGATTGTCAAAGCAACTCTTTAACTACTTTGATAAAAACCCCAAAACACATATAACCTGGTTTAAGGAGGTAAAGAGCGGCATGGAAGAAATGGGAATAACAGCGGAAAAATTGGAGAATAGGGGGATGCTCAGATCAACAGTTAAAAATTTTGTTGGTTTTCAAGCAAAGCAGAAAAGGAAAAGAGGAGGAATCTGGACAGATGAAAGACGAAAGCAAGAGAGTGAAAGGATGAAAGAATACTGGAGGAAGAGATTGAATGAAGGAAGAAAATCATGAGGTTATTTTTCGTGGTCCCTAGTTGGCCAAATTCGGAAGAAGAAAGTGTCCGGATTCAATATGAAAAACAAAAAGCACAATGTGTATCCCTGCCTTCCATCTGACATAACCCCCGTATCACATGGACCCAATATTCCTGTCCCAAAACCACCAATACAGTTACCAGACAGGGACAGGGATCGTCACTGGTTAGTGTCTGAGTGGCCCAAGAGGAAACAGTTCGTGTCTGGAGAAAAAAACATTGTAAATCGTCCATTAATTGATCCTCAAAGTGTGTTATTGCCCCCTTTACATATTAAATTGGGAATTATGAAGTAGTACGTGAAGAGTTTTGTTAGAAGTAGTCCCTGCTTTCGGTACCTCAGTCACTACTGAGGAACACAAACGCAAATCAACACAGCGTTCATTCACATCAAAGTGCAGCAAACAATAGTGTTCTTGAAGTGAGATTCATACATTTTAGCAATGAACATGTTACTTTTTTGTATATTCGTTGCAATTTGATGATGTCCCATTAAAATTACACATATTCTCTATTGTGGTGTTTTCTAACGAAATTACAGCAATGTGTAAAATTTGGATTTCAAATAGCAAAAAAACTGTACGTGATAGGCAAAAACGGTTTACATATTTGAACTCAGCACACCTAAATTAGGGTAAATCAGCTCTTCAACCTTTTGCCGGAGAAATTTTTTTTTTTTTCGCAGGCCGATGTAATTCGACTTACTTGACACAATAAAGAATACAATCAATAAATAAATACAATCTTTTTACAGAATTAGAAGGGGTGTGTATAAAGATTGGTCTGAAATTTAAATGTTTATAGGACAAAATAAGGTAAAATTTAAATGAGAAAAGATTTTGAAACGAAATAAATGGAACTTTACTTTTTCTTAATGATAGATTTTAAGAAACGAAAAAGTTAATAAAAATTTGTGATTTTTTTTTTAATTTCTAAAATTTTTTTACTATAAGTTTCTTGAAATTTTGTTGCTGTTTTATCAAAGAAATTATTTAATCTTATATTGTAATTGTTGGGTAGCTACAGTCACATGATAAATGGGGAAAATGAATGAATAAAAAGAAAGAAATGTGACTAATTCAGAATGTTTCGAAGTCAACCTAGGAATAAATACACGTGATATCATTCCATTGCTTTTCATTAGTTGTGTTTGATCAATATTGATCCAAACCATGATCTTCATACCCAAATCTACTCTAGTTCAATATTATGGTGTTTTTCACTAAAAATTCCACTGTCATGTGTTTCTGTGTATTAAATCCAAGTTTTTAGCAAAACTATGATAACTACAGTAAATAAAACATATCGTTTATGGATTTTGTAACCCTATTTATGATTTTGTTGATTAATAAATCTACTTGATAAAAAGGTATCAGCATCCTTGATAACTGATGAATTGTTGATTTACAATTAGTCATTGCTATTCAGCAACGAGACAAAATAAGATTATAAAAAATCTAATTAAATTCAATTTAATTATTCAAGTATCCTATAGTTAGGATGAGAATCATCTAAACGAGTATTAACTAAATAGAATTAAACAATATTAATAACTTCCCAATGGCTTTTCTATTAAAATATTTGATATATTGGTTAGTATAAGCCAATGTATTCAAATAAATTTGTTCTTCAATAATTATATACATTTTATATCGTTTCCTATTTTTTTTCATCCTACTTAAAAAAAATGAAAACAGGACTCATAAATTATTTTAGAATAGACGAACAAATAGTATGATTTTTATTTTCATTTTCTTACCATTGCTTATAAGTATTAATCTCTACAAACATTGATGAATCTTTAATGACTAGCAGCAAAGCCTGTCGGACGATAGGCATAAAAAATCTGAAAAATCATTTTATTATCAACTATCAAATATAAAGTAAATGTAATCTAAATACTGTGCTAACTTGTGAACGAAGCTTCTACGGCAAAAATGGTTTTGAGTTTCGAAATCAGCGTAAACAACTAAGTATGCCAATTTCATTAAAATGATGCAGTGGTAACAAAATTATTTGGTTTTGAACGTATGTTTTGTTAGAATTTCAGTTGTCGAGGGCAGTTCCTAAGAATAAAATTTCATGGAAACAATATGGAATGACAAAATGAACTAATATTTTCATCCAATTTGAGTACTTTTGATTCAATGGTACCATTGAGAACCGTTGAATCTATCTTAATGGCTTAATTATATCGAGTTACAGACAGACATCAGACATACAGACGAACTTAGCCAATTTATATGTATATACGTATATGATTCGATTGATGATTTGATTTGAAAAAAAAAAAAATTTTCAAGGACCTATTTAGGTGTACTTCTTACCTGTACACCTATAATATAGGTTCTGAGAGTTTAATCTAAAGGATCATTTTCCACCCAAAACCAAAAACGAAATACCAACCATATCTAAAGATTAATTTATCTAAATAATAATTAATATTTTGGATTCATAACGCCGAAAGGCATTTCAAACTCACATTTGTATAATCTAAATAGTGCGCTAACTTGTGAACGAAGCTTCTACGGCAAAAGTGGTTTCGAGTTACAAAATTAGCGTAAAAAACTGAGTAAGTATGCCAAATTTCATTAAAATCGGTGCAGTGGTAACAGAATTATTTGGTTTTGAACATATGTTTGTTAGAATTTCAGTTAAAATTTCATGGAAACAACATGAAATGACAAAATGAACTAATATTTCATCCAATTTGAGTACCCTTGATTCAATAATACCTTTGAGAACCTTGGATCTATCTTAATAGCTTAATTATATCGAGTTACAGACAGACAGACAGACAGACGAAATTAGCCAATTATATAAGTTGATTTTCCTTATAAAAATGTAATTATGCATTTTCAAATTCTCTAATAAGAATGTTACTGAATGTTCAACTTTAAGGATTCAGTGGAAACCATGCAATAAGTTCTGTTCGTTCCATGTAACGTCTGGTCGGGAATTGTCATAAAGAAGGATCTCATCGTCATTCAAAACAACAGATCTACATTTCGACAACTCCGGCATTATGGTAAACTCATAAGTTCAATTTCTAGCAGTTGTAGGCTGTTTTCTTTTTCTTTTTCTGATCACTCCTCATATCTAAATTTTACAGACTTAGAGACACATCAACACATTGCTAAATTCCCGGAAAAGTTGTTTCAAGAGGGAGTTCGTAAACAAGTAAGTAAATACACAGGGTGATTGAAAATTCCCTGTACAAACTTTAAAGATAGATCAGGAATACAAAAACAAACCGTATTCTTAGTGGAAAGTGTATCTTCAAATGCTACCCGAATTTGCTAGCAGGGACACTAAGGTTCTTGAATACAAGACAACTAGTAAGATAGACTACACGTTCATTAGCCTTATGTTTGCAATATGACAGTAAGGTTTTATACTTACAGGTTCACGGTAGATGTTCAAAGTTCCTTCTGCCAACAATAATATACGCTTCAAAAAGTCGATGCATACCTTGCAGAACATGTGCAAAAAAGTTGGGCCTTTCTCGGACACATCCAGCTGCCACAGCGACGAGGTCAGCGTCAGAGGCAATGTCGATCACGTAAACGATGCGTTTGAGGTTATCCCAGATGAAAAAATAAATGCTGGACAAGTCGGGTGATCTTGGTTGCCAAGTGCCCTCTAACAGATCCGAGTGGCGTTTGTGGATATACGTTTGACTATGAATGCGAATTGTTTTTGAATATTTGACCTACCTTTATAGTTTGTACAGGGAATTTTGAATCACCTTGTATAAAGCAAATATATCAATAACACAAGCATTAATGAATACGTAAAATAACATTTATATAGAGAGTACGGAGAGTAAAAATCAATATTCTGTGAAATCATTGTATCGGTCATTCTCAGGAAAAAAAAATTATAAATGAACGTGTGTCCTACTTCGAACGATTTCCGAGGTAGAATATGTAGTACTTTGAATTTGGTGCAATGCTGTTCTTTCCTCCTGCACTAATGCGCCACTGCCTGTTACAAAGTGTAGTGATGTTGATGGTGGAATTTTTAAAAATTTTTGACAAACTGTAAAAAAATTTTTCACTTGATTAATAAATATGAGAAACAATACGTTATATCTTTTTCTTATCAATAAATTTGAAAAGTAGATTCAAATATCTGTTAGAAACTGTTCCGAATAGGATACATGGTTCTATAAACTTTTTTTTTTCTTAAAATGACTTATTACTTTCCAGAATAATTTTAACCTGGCATTCCCTATATTATGTTATACATAGGAATGCCAGATAAAAATTATTCTGGAAAGTAATAAGTAATTTTAAGAAAAAAAAATATTTAATTTGTATTATATAACATAATACAAATTATCTTTAGAATGATAATAGTAATCTATCCATTCAATTTTGAAAAATACAGGAATCTCTTGATTTTTTTTTGAACAAGGAGCTTCCATATTTCTGTCAACCAACATTCCAATCACCTCCGTACTGAGACCTTGTTGTTTACTGGTGTCTATTCTCAGCTGATGAACGATAATGAGCGTGGAACAGCTATTCTGAAATGTCATCTAGTAAAATGCTGGGTCTCAATCTTTTAACTCGAAGATAATAATTTGTTAATGATAATTTGTCTTTCTTTAAAAGACAATCTTTTTTTAGAATTAGAAGGTTATGTATAAAAGATAAGTCTGGAAATGTAAATAATGGTAAGACAAAATAAAAAAGAAAATGTAATTGAGAAAAAGGTTTTGAAAAGAAATTAATGGAACGTCCTACAGTGCTACACTTATGGTAGCAAGATTGATAATAAAACCGGAGCAGCAAAATTGATTTTATTAAAAAATCTTTTGATAACAAATTCAGATTGGCTGATTAGTATTTTCAGTTTGTTCAGACTGAATTATTTGTAATTAACAATGTTTTGGAATGGATGAAAAATTCAAAGGAAATTATAAATTAAATTGAAAATATATTCGAACTCACAAGCGTCATTAAAAGCAATACAGAAATGGAAAAACAACAATAAACTCATAAATCATATTCAAACTAATATTCAGTATATGGAAGACAAATGACAAATAAAAATAATACTTAAATAGGTTAAGGTACACGTGCGAATTCAAGGAATTGAAAGAGCGGATAAGCTAGCCAAAGAAGCCACAAATTTGGAGGAAATAGATTATAATATAATTCCAAAATCTTATGTAAGAAACAACCTTAGAGATAAATATATACAGATGTGGGAATAACAATATCGAGAGTCATCAAATGAAAAATTAAGCAAAAAGGTTGTTCCATCTGACTCCAGAAGAGTAAACTAAATCAAATTACAATCGGCTTTTCTATCACTCAATTTTTTACCTGGGCATGGAGCTTTTAATGAATATCTAGAAAAATTTATTATTAAACTAGTGCATTTTGCTTATGTGGAACAAATGAAAACCAAATCCGTGAACACTTACTTTTTAAATATAAACATTTTTATCAGGAAAGAATAAAATAAAAATATAAATACAAATATAAAATTGTGGACATGTTAGCATTTTTACAAGTAATCAGAAATTTGAAAACTAACCTTAATTGTCTGTATTAGGGTAATTTCGCAAAAATTAAAACAATTTCAAGATTCATAAATAAAAGATAAGATTGTTTAATTTTGTTTTATCCAATTGTACGTCTCAATATCTTGGTATTCCATTTTCTCTAGTTGTCGTAATATTTAATTTGACTTTCTTATTATATATTTTATTTTTTTATTAAACAAACATCTAGGAAGTTTTATTTCTTATCAATTTCCTTTTCCTTTTTAAATTTTATTTTTTTCTTGCTTTTATTAATGAATTCAAAAAAATTATCAAATTGCCGAATCCAGCCAAACCAATTAATTAAAATGTCATCAGCATTTCTAAAGTATTCCATTTTGAATTTACTCTATTATAATAATGTATATTTATTTTTTAAAGCCATTAATAAAAGAAATAAAGAAATAAAATTTAAAAAGGAAAAGGAAATTGATAACAAATTAAACTTCCAAGATATTTATTTAATAAAAAAAGGCAATAATCTAGTTTTGAAGCATTTCAGGAAGGATTATAAAAGTGATCAGAAATTTTGAATCAGGTCATGCCATTAACATAAAAAGTAATATAATTGATAATTACATTCAAAGAATTGACAGTTCCACTAGCTCTGAAGAAGAACACCTGAATGAATTAACCAACATGAAAATTATTTTAAAGAAAAATGGTTATAGAGATAATTTCATTAATAAAACTATAGTAAAATATAACACATTCAAAATAAAAGAAGTAAGCATTGACAAAGAGAAAAGAATATTTGTTCCATATTTAAACAAAAATAGTATGGAATTAAAAAAGGTATGTAAAAAGGTTTAATGTTCCAATTGCTGTTGGATATAAAAAAATTAAAGAATATTTTCTGTAGTAAGTTAAATAAAAGTGATAGAAAAAATGAAATGGATGTTATATAGAAAATAGAATGTATGAATTGTGGGGTTTTCTACATTGGGGAAAGTAAAAGAACAATTAGGGAACGGGTATTGGAACATGGCAATTACATAAAAAATAAGCAGGTTGATAAATCTGAGATAGCTGAACACTGAATAAATAAAAGGCCTCATTATATGAATAATGAGGTCAAAATATTGTGGATTGAAAAAAACTCCAAAACTAGAAAAATAGTAGAAAGTATATTTATGAGGAATGTTATTCTATTCAAATTATGTCCTTTGCTATTCCTTATAAATATACCAAAGGATATAATTTGAATAGATACGAAGGAGTAGAAGTTGATAGTAGGGTCATTCCATGTCAAGTGGTCTTGTGATCCCCGCGCAACCATCTCCGATTTTGATGAAATTTTCACAGTTTGTGAAACGCCTATAACGCCTTAGATGAACATCTGCAAAATTTCAGTTCGAAATATGCGTTTTTGGCTGAGCTAGAGTTATTTTTATAGAGGGCATTCGTTCCACATAGTCGTCGTCGTGAAAAAATGTGGCACTTTTGAGCTATAAGATCACGGTAAGTATTAGAGCATTGACCCTGAAAATTCATTTCTAAGGTAAACCTCACGTGTAGATTACGAAAATTATAAAGACAAGTTACGAAAGTTTCATCCCTTGCCTACATGGGCCTCAAAAGTTGCCGAGAAATATTTCGCCGAAATTTTTTTCTGATTTTCAATGAATCTTGCTGGAATAAATAAAGCAGGTATAATGTTCATATTTTGTAATCTGGATGTCTACATGAGTGCCTACAAGTCAGAGGACTTACAGCTTTGCAGCCAATATACTTTGGTGAATTTGGCGCGACAAACTTGGCGTTTTTTGAAAAACGCCAAAAGTGAGCTCTTTTCAGAGGGATAAATCGTTCGGAGGGATACCAGTTAACGTGTTTTAGTTGCCACCATTAGAAAGAGCAAGTTTTTCTGTATCAAAAAACTTATGTCCCATTTTGGTGTCTTGACGGATAAGGTCTAAAATTTTGGGTTGAAGTCCACTATAGTTAGCCCAGTTAAATTGTAATCAAAAGAGGGGGTCTACCTTGCTTGAAATGGGGTAGTAGGTTTCTTTTTTTTATTTTGTATGTGATTACCGAGATGCAAATCCAATTTTTCGACCTCGGCGGCCTTCCGGATCACCCCCAAAAAACGTCAAAACTGCGAAAACTTCGCACTTTTTTTAGATTTCGCCAGTTTTGACCATGAAAGAGCACTTTTTCCAAATAGATGATTCTGTACGTTTTAAAAGTACATAAATTTGCTGTAATCTAAGACCAAATTGGTTGATATAAACCTAATGGTTTCCGAGATACAGCTTTTCAGAGTTTGTCAAAATTTTCATCCATGCTATGTTTCAAGTATATATTACACAATTGGCCTCAAACCTTTAATAATCCCGCTCAAATGGTTCAAAGGGTGTCAATTATTTGTGAAACAAAGAAAAAAGAATTAAAAGAAAAGGTAAACTAAGTATAATTGTAGTTTTATTGTAATCAAAATATGTTATTGTAATTACTGTAAAGTTTGAAAAAGTGACAGAGAAAACGCGTATCAAATTGTTTTAAATTTCTTGGAAGGTCCAGGTTCAAGATTCTTTTCTTAACTTGTTATTATCACTAGATGAAACCTTTTGTTGGGAAATCCTCAAATATTAGCTCAGGAGAAGACTGTGCCCGAGCTCGGCGAATACGTTCAGCGCTTTTTGTACTATTTTTTTGTCAGCCTCTGTTGGATATCTAACCAATACTACTGCTACGAGCGGACCATACCATGTAAGGAGATATTGAATATATCTGGCAGCTATCAACTCAAATGAGGAGCTTTTCGGCCACACCACTTTGTGGAGGAGATGATCACCATCTACAACCACAAATTTAGTTTTGCCTTATGTTTCAACAATGTCAACAGGTTGGAATGCTATGTATAAAGAGGATTTTGTGCCCTTCGTCATTCCATCTTGAGTGAATATAGACATAGGGAATCTTGAAAGCTCGTATGTGAAGTTCTTCGATTTTTCATCAGACCGTTTCAGAATGCATAGCCTATGAAACAGTGTAAGGGGGTCTACAGTCACTCTTGTCAACAGTCACAGTATGGACAATAAAAGAAAGACACATCACTTTGTTTTTACTTTTGAATTTGACGTTTTGGAAGTTTTCCCAAACAACTTTTAACATCAATAACAAAAGGACAATAACAAAAACAAAAACTGTCAACCTATCAATACGGAAAATAATTTTATTCTACAAATATTATTTATTATTCAAAATCATACAGTATTATCAAGTATAAAACTAGGAATATATCTACCTATTGGCACGATGAAATTGCAGAACGGATAATTAGCTATAAACCACACACCAATTTCGATTTATACTTAGTTTATCTTGTCTTTTAATTCTTTTTTCTTTGTTTCACAAATAATTGACACCCTTTGAACTATTTGAGCGGGATTATTAAAGGGTTTATGACCAATTGTGTAATATATACTTAAAAAGATA
This sequence comes from Thereuonema tuberculata, assembly GCA_023159025.1. Classification (NCBI taxonomy): domain Eukaryota; kingdom Metazoa; phylum Arthropoda; class Chilopoda; order Scutigeromorpha; family Scutigeridae; genus Thereuonema; species Thereuonema tuberculata. The sequence goes on along the minus strand of JAFIDM010082935.1, from coordinate 7,388 downwards.
GCATGGATGGAAATTTTGACAAACTTTGAAAAGCTGTATCTCGTAAGCCATTAGGTTTATATAAACCAATTTGGTCTTAGATTATAGCAAATTTTATGTATTTTTAAAACGTACAGAATTGTATATTTGGAAAAAGTGCTCTTTCATGGTCAAAACTGGCGAAATCTAAAAAAAGTGTGAAGTTTTGGCAATTTTGACGTTTTTTGGGGGTGATCCGGGAGGTCGCGAGGTCAAAAAATTGGATTTGGCATCTCGGTACTATCACATATAATATAAAAAAAAAGAAGACCCCCCTATTTTGATTACAATTTTACTGGGCTAACTATAGTGGACTTCAACCCGAAATTTTAGACCTTATCCGTCAAGACACCAAAATGAGACTTAATGATGACAACTAGAACACGCTAACTGGTGTCCCTCCGAACGATTTATCCCTCTGAAAAGAGCTCACTTTTGGCATTTTTCATAAAACGCCAAGTTGGTCGCGCCAAATTCACCAAAGTATATTGCCCGCAAAACTGTAAAACCTCTGACTTGTAGGCACTCATGTAGACATCCAGACTACAAAATATGAACATCATACCTGCTTTATTTACTCCAGCAAATTCATTGAAAATCAGAAAAAAATTTCGGCGAAATATTTTTCGGCAACTTTAGGGGCCCATGTAGGTAAGGGATGAAACTTTCGTAACTTCTCCTTATAATTTTCGTAATCTACGCGTGAGGTTTACCTTAGAAATGAATTTTCAGGGACAATGCTCTAATACTTACCGTGATCTTATAGCTCAAAAGTGCGACATTTTTCTTTACGACGACTATGTAGAACGAGTGACCTCTACGAAAATGACCCTGGCTCAGCAAAAAATGCATATTTCGAATTGAAATTTTGCATATATTCATCTAAGGCCTTATAGTACAAACTGTGAAAATTTCATGAAAATCGAGATGGTCGCGCGGGGATCGATTTCGAAATGAGACCACTTGACATGGAGTGATCCAGTACTTTTGTAAGATTAGCAGGTGATTTAATAAATAATTTGTGTTTTGTTTGACGAAATAATGTAAAATTTGAAGAATTGGACTACCCGTATATGCTCCAATAAACGCCGAGGCTCTTATTGTCGCCGGTCTCTAATAAGCGCCGGGCTGCAGAGGGGATACGGCCAAATAGTAGCCGGTCTCTAACAGTAGCCGGGTCTTTGATATTTGCCTACAGGTACTAGTGTAAGGGTCCGTATCTTTACCGTCGTGCATAATATCTTACGGTACATTGCCTTACAAAATGCCGCCGAAACGGTCATTTGACATTGCCTTTAAGATTCGCGCAGTGGAATACGCGAAAGAAACTTCCGGTGAGGCGGCCGCCTGTCATTGCGGATTCGGACGACGAATAGCAGCGAAAGGTACAGAAAGACAATTGCCATTTATCTTTAACAGTCTTATGTAGCGTGTGAAATTCAAATAAAATAGCTGTTTTTAATTTTAGCCGGTATTTATGTGTAAAAACATTGTGTTCTGAAGGTTTTTGTTAATAATGGCCGGCCTCTAATAGCAGCCGGTCTCTATTAAGCGCCAGGAGCTGAGGCTAGTTTTGCAAATAAACGCCGGGGGCCTCTATTGGAGCATATACGGTATTTACTTTAAGTTTTTATTGGATTGTTAATATCAATAATTTTATTAAATCTGAGGTTTTTTGAAATTTTAACAATATCATTAATGTTATTTCATGCTCATGTCAATGAATTGTTGTTATCGGAATCAATGAAATAGGCTTGATAAAGGGAAGAAGATGTTATCTTTCCGAACATTTGCTGCTTATAAATATATTTAATAAATGAATTTTATTTTAATATATTTATTGGTTGTCGATGTGGTGTTTTACAAACTAACTTTTTTTCCTACCGATTTGAAAACGTAAAAGTTCATCAAAAAGCCAATTTTTTTTCCTTCTTTTTTATTATTTTTGAATTTCTAAAAAAATATTATCTAAAAGTTATTTCAATTTTTTTTTGGTTTTATCAAAGAAAGCATTGAATCGTATGTTGTAGTTCACGTATAGTTTTAGTCATATGAGAACTATAGAGAATGAATACTGCAGCTCAGAGGTTAAGCCAAACCGTGGCTTATGCGACAAACGTGGCGCATTGGATGATAACAAGTGGCGCATTGCATCCTTGCGCCTACTTATTTTTTTTAAATAGTTGTCATAACTGAATACATCTTAATATTTTCAATATCAAAATGATCACCGTTCAATTCGTACAGCGTTCGGTAATGTTCAACTTCTCGGTGAATATTTTATTTTCTCTCTCGATGAATTCTGGGTGAACATAAGAATATTTTTATCGGTGTTGCCACTTCGCGTTCCTGCTCAAACGATCACAATCACCGCGCACTAGCAACCCATCACGTGTTTGAAGTGGTGTGCGAATGAGCGGCGAGCGTTCGATATGGTCAGCTAGTTCTGAGTGAACCATCGTGGCGTGGAGTTTGAAGCAGTGTTTTATTGAGTATATTTGCATGGTTTTTGTATTGAGAGTGATTGAAAGACAGATTCAAGATTTTTCTATCCTTAAATTCCTGTTATCCATTGCAGGGCAAAAGAAAATGAGCAAAAGAAGCTTAGGAATTGATTGTAAGCGGGAATTCAATGAACAGTGGGAAAATGAGTTGCTATTTATAGCAAGTTCATCATGAAAACCGTTTTGCATTGTTTGTGAAAGTACTCTTTCACATAATAGAAAACATGATCTTAAGAGGCACTATACAACACAGCCTCAGACTAATATAGATGAAAAAATGTCTTGGGTCTGAGTTACGAAAAGAATACATAACTAAGAAAAAGGAAGAAATCCGAAAAAGACAAAATATATTTTTTAAAGTAAGTAGTGAAGACTTGGCGATGAAGAAGCGTCATATGAAATTACTTTAGCATTGGCGAAAAAAAACGAAACCTTTTTCTGATGGAGAAGAAATTATTAAACCTTGTCTCCAAATATTTGCGCGCCATCTTGGTAATAAAGTTTTTGAAAAGAAAGCAGACGAAATTGCTATATCAAGGCAGACAGTTACGAGACGCATCGAGGAACTCTCTAAGAATCCCAGCAACTGGAAGACCTTGTCCATTCTTATACTTTCTTTTCTCTAACTTTGGATGAATCAACGGACATATGTGATGCTGTCCAGTTAAACATTTTTATAAGAGGAATTTATGATAATTTTAATGCCTTTGAAGAACTTGCCAGTCTGGAGTCATTGCATGGTAAAACAAGAGGACCAGACACATTTGAAAAAATGAAATCACGCCTAGAAGATCTAAAATTAGATTATAACAAACTTATCAGTGTGTGTATTGACAGAGCACAATCAATGTTAGGTAAAGTCAATGGCACTTCAACTTTGTTTGAAAATTTTTTAAAACGTTCTATACTTAAATATCACTGCTTATACACCAAGAGGCACTATGGGGAAAACTTTAAATATGCAGCATGTTATGTTGCCAGTTGTGAAATTTATGAATAAAATTAGAGCAAGAGCATTAAACAGACGAGAATTCAGAGAATACTGTGAATTGTTAGATTTGGAATATGGTGTACTTATCCTTCATTGTGAAGAGCGCTGGCTTTCTAGAGGTCAGGTTCTGAGTAGATTTTGGAAATTGAAAAACGCCGTTTATAATTTTTTGGAACAGGAAAATGAACTACCTCATGAAAGAACCCTAATATTTGACAATAACTGGTTATTTGGCATTTTTAATTGATGTTACTAGCCATCTCAATGATCTAAATTTAAAACTGCAGGGCAAGAATAAATAATTTCGTAGCTTAGTGAATAGCATCAGTTCATTTAAAATGAAATTAAAACTGTTCATCTCCCAGTTAGAAAATAACGATTTAAGTCAATTTTCATTTGAAAGAGCAGAGTGAATGTTCTGCGGATAATAGCAGTTTGACTAAATATATTGAAAAAATCAAAGTATTGCAAGAGTCATTTGAAAGTCGTTTTCATGATTTTACTAAAGAAGAAGACTGGCTTCTGGCATTTATAATCCCATTTTCACTCAGTGAACAAAACCTAATGCAGATGCCTAGTAACATACAAATTGAACTGATTGATTTAAAAACAAATTCATTCTTGAAAATAAAATTTGATGAGTTCTTTCCAGATCAAAATGTTTCTGATTTAATTTCTGGCATTTTTACCCAGTGGACATTTCCCAGAGCTAAGAAAATATGCAAAAAGTTAGATATGTCGCTTTGGAATGACATACAGATGTGAACAAGTATTTTCATCCATGGAATTGATTAAAAGCAAAACAAGGTGGCGAATAACTGACTCAAATTTGAAGAAAACTCTGCTGGTTTCAGTGACAAATATAACACGAAACATTTAAAAACTAGCGAAATCCAAGTTTCAATAAAGGTAAGTAATGTTTTTGTGCTGTAATAGATATTGTTTCTCATACAAAAATTAAATCATTTAAAAATGTTGATTATGTCAATTAGCATACTTTTATTTGAAAGGTTATAAATCATATTCTTCTTCTAGTGAGTTGAGAGAACAGACAACTCTAAGTTCCAAGCTGATCTGGCTCTTAGTGCTTCATCTCGCTCAGAGCTTTCTCTCTGTCTCTCATCACATCCAACAACTGCTGTCCAGAGTTATCTTCACCAAACGAGACTCACCAGCAGCAGTAGCACCACCAGTGGGGTCCACGACAGCGATCACCCTTTCGTCCAAGAGATTATTTCTAACTATTGTAGATTGGTGCTCCAATAAACATGTGTCTTTTGAAATGGCGTAAATTAATTAATTGAATTGCCTGATTGAGTTATTCCTTTTCCTCCCTTAAGCAAAGTAGATCCTACCCGTATCCCTATTTTACAATCCCTAACGTGAAAGTAAGAAGATAAAAAACGTACTTGAGTTGTATGGCGCATCTGAACTCGCCAGTGAAAAAATTGGCGCATGGTATGCTTAAGGTTGCCCACCACTGCTGTAGCTGATAAGAGCTACCTTTTTATTTTTTAAAAAAGAAATAAGACTAATTCAGAATTTTTCGAAGTGAATTTTTCAATCTGGGAATGAGTATATCTGGAATCATTTTTATTTTACTAAAAATTCCAATGTCATTAATTTCTATATATTCCATTTAAGCTTTTAACAAAACTGTGATAACTAGAATAAATACAACATATCATTTAAGGATTTTGTAATTCTATCTATGATTTTATCGATTAGTAAATCTACTTGATAAAAAGGTATCAGCATCCTTGATAACTGATGATTTGTTGATTTATAATTAATCATTGCAATTCACCATTGAGACCACAACAACAGAATAGGTGAAGCTGTGTTCCTCCGATTTCTAGGTCTTGATTTATTATAGGTAAGTGATTGACATTTTTAAATGACTGAAGTTTAATTTAAATGTTAATTTATATGTTAATCATAATCTTAACATTTAGTCCAGTGGTATATTCTAGAAGTTAAGTTTTTTAAAATTACGATTAGAAAATTTAAGTTACTTTTCTACATTCTATTAAAATATTCGAATTAAACCGAGATAAAACATTCTCTTAATGCAGCAGATGATCCATATTGATGAATAGAAACAAAATGATATATCTCTATTTGATAAAGTATATTAGTTAAATCGAAAATGCTTCGATCCTAAAGCTCAGATACATTCGTATATCATCTAGTTTAAAGATGGTTTTTTCAGATAAATTATTATTCAGGTCCTCCTTGAAGATTTCAGTAATCAAGATTCCAGAAAAATTGAACTTGGATTGAACAGAATAGATCCAAGAATGTTATATACTTTTAATTGAAGTTGGAACGTAATAGATTACTTTACCCAATAAATCATTGCTTAAATTAAGACTATGAAAGATAGTATCTTGTACTCTTAGAAGAAACAAACATAGACTAATGGTAAGGAAAGATTTTGTTTATTTTAAATCATCCATTAAGAATGAAGATTCATATGTTGGATGGCCGTGTTTTAATTTATTTATTAGCTTCTGCTTCTCAATATATTTTGTATAAAATATCTTTCAACTTACTGAATATTTTATATTTTATAATCTTCCTCTAAAAATCTAAGTTAATGAATTTCTAATTATTATCCTTAAAAATGTAGTTATGCATTTTCGAATTCTTTGACAAGAATATTATAGTATTTGCAACTTGAAGGATTTGAAAAAAAACCCAGTGAAGTTATAAATATAATATAGAATTCACAAATTGACAGCTTCAGGTAATCTAAATGTCACGGTTGTAAAGGTTTCGAGTGTTTATTTAATTTAGCTGCCTTCGTTTTAGAAGGACATACGGATGGAATTTCTTAGCTATCTCCCATTTATCATTAAGCCAAATTACTTCAGTTATTTTTTTTACCTTTTGATTACCGTCTTTGAAGTTAAGATCAATTGAAGTTAACATCAATGTTTTAGGTAGAAATCCTCCCTGCAACAGAATCTAAGAATAATGTCGATTCGACTACATTAAATTTAATGTAGAAAGATTAAATTTTGGTAGAAATTCAGATACGCATAAGACAGGCTCTATTCTGTGAAGGATTCGCAATTAGAAGGCAAGCTGTATTCAATTCCAAACTTCATTCATCAAATTCATTTTCTAGCCGAACAATTTGAAACAGCTTGCACATTATTGTTTGGCTTTGGTTCTCCTTAAATGAAATAATTGGAATTTATAAAGAACAGCAGACTCCCTCTTAACCGAACTTTGTTTAACCGGATTTTTTTTTATCTTTAAAATGTAGAAAGATTTTAACGTCGGTTTTTTATACTTTATATTAAAAAACAAGTATAACTCACACATAAATCAATTCATTTAAAAAAGGTTTAAATAAAACATGCTAAAAAAATTCGATACATTAAAAAGTTCCTAGGGCACGACAGTTTCGGGAACATATTCCCCATCATCAGCAAGACCTTTTTTAAATATTCTTTAAAATGTTAAAAATAGCTAAAAAAAGAGGGGGGAGCCGTTATTTAGTATCGGTATCGAACGTATTTCCATTATAGTTGCAAGGGATGCAAAGAAAGGTATTTTGGATGAGGGACGAAATCATTTAAATTATTATTTGTTCTCGGTTGTACCAGACGTCTTAAGAGTTGAAAATTTGGGCGGATGAGTTGTGAGTTTATTCGATTTATCGCTCATAACTTTTCACCCAGAAGTCACACTGTTAAATCATTCACAATGTTTTAGGTATCATTGTTTTTGTTTTCTGGAAAATTTGAATAATTTGTACCCGGTCCCCCTCTTTCGTAGCTCATAACCTTTGACAACCCCCAAAAGTCACATTTATAAATAAGTCGTGTTGTGTTGAGTACCACAGCCTTTGCGAGTTGTGAACA
>JAFIDM010082934.1:0-22032 GCA_023159025.1 Thereuonema tuberculata | reverse complement strand
GGATTTGTAATACATTTCTATAGGATTTGTAATACATTTCTATGGGATTTGTAATACATTTCTATGGGATTTGTAATACATTTCTATGAGATTTGTAATACATTTCTATAGGATTGTAATACATTTCTATCACCTTCACGCGCTGATTTCTCTATAATTAATTAAAAAATTTCAAGTATAAAATTTAGACGGTTTCAATTAGATCCATTCATCAGTTTGAAGGAGATTAATTCATCAGTTAAAACATTATTGCACAGATCCTAGGGAAAGTAGGCGAAAAATCAGTTATGAAAAATTATAACCACCTGCATTTCGAAACCTGCAAATGGATAAAATTATCCATTTAATTTATTTGGATCTCCATTTAATTTATTTTAATAAAAATAAAAAAAAAGTTAAAGAGATCCAGGGCAGTAACCTTTCGCAAAAGGACAGTTTTATGCACAATAATAACTCGTGCCATTACGACGCGAAGCTCCACCTCGCGGACAGTTTTCTCGTGACGAATATTTTATTGGTATTCCAGTGAGTGTGTGTGTAGTAGTAGTTACTTGAACGACTCTCTTGTTAGTCCCTGCATGAGCAACACTTCCATTGGAAATTTACTGTAGTTGACGAAGATAAGAGTTTTACCTGCGTTAAATCATGTTTATGGCAAACACAGGTTTTGACTTTACATTTCAATTTTGAACTGACAAAGCTGGTTTTTGAAAAGTTATTGTTTTGTTTAGACCGTCAAAACAAAACTGTACAACCTACAGAAACATACACCTGTCAAATTTATGACAAATAGTATAATTTCCTAGGATCGAATTACAGTCGGACCTCTATTTAACGAACCTCTATTTTGCGAATTTCTCTATTTTGCGAACTTTTCTTTGGAACCAAGAACATTTTGCTAATTTCTTCGTAAAATAACCTCCAAACAACGAAATGCATTTTCTATTTAACGAACTTTTTCGTGGTATCTATTTTTTTTTTCTCATTGAAATGTTTTTATTATTAATATTCCCTTAGAGGAAATGAAAGAAATGTGGATGCAGCTGAGGGAAAAAGAAGAAATTAACGATGATGTGCTGATTGATGATTATCTTACACTTGATTTTGAAGTTGAGACCTCGGAAACACTAACTGAATCGGATATTTTGGACAGTGAGAAAAATAAAAACAATACAGCTATGAAGATGAATATGATGAAAATGGAAATGATCATAATGCAGAAATAAAAAAAAAACCTTCATATGATGAAATGCTAAAATCATTTGAAACAATCCGACGCTGATTACAATTTGAAGAAAATACTGAAGCATCAAAAAATGTCTTTTAAAGGCGTTTTTAAAAGAAAGAAAACACCTTGGGGGTCAGGGAGTGGTCGTAGGCGTTTGATTTTTTACACGTGGTCATCTACTTTTTGATGCTGAACACAATGGTGAAGGTTTCATTAGAATATCTCTAACCGTTTGGCCGCTACAGTGTGTGCCATCGAGACAGCATAAAAGCAGTGTTAGCGGCCTGTAGGTTACAGCTTGCCTGAAAACATAGGGGACCGAAACCTTCACCATTGTGTTCAGCATCAAAAAGTAGGTGACCACGTCCAAAAAATGAGACCTCTAGGATCGCTCCCTGACCGGAAGTTGGGGATCAAAAGTGGTCGCCTCCGATAAAGTTGTGTTTACAAAAGTTTGTTTATAAAATTGTGCATATTATGGGGCCGCTTTGCTTTTGACACTGTCTAAAAGCTTTAATTATCTTGTTTTGAATTCGATCGGTTTTTTTTTTTTTACATCAAAATAGCAAACCTTCCGCAAAATCAGAGTTTCTGGATTTAATTAAGTAGAAACCCTTTTCTCGCGTAGAATCGATTTACAAATTCATCCTTCAAAATAAAAACAGTGACTATTTTTATTGACTAATCGCAAACAGTTACTTCTAAAAACTTTGTGTGTGTGTGTGTGTGTGTGTGTGTGTGTGTGTGTTTCTTTTTTTTATATAATGTTAGAAATTTTTAAGAAAACTTTATTCTGTGTTTAAGTTGCTTATACGAACAAATTTTTCAATATAAATACAATCATCTAATATTTAAGATTTTCAGAGTTTTAAAACGTTTTTTTTAAATCTCTCCTCGTTAAAAAAATTAAATTAGACAATTTTATATTCATTTAATAGATTTTATTTATGAAGTTTTTGGTAAAAAGATTTAGATCTTAATATGGACGATTTGTATATCATGTAATTATCCAAGGATTGTATTACATTACTATTGCATGTCAAGGAATTTGGTGTAATTAAGATTTGTAAAGCTAAAAAACAGTTTTGACATCACTAGATGCATCTTGTAGCCTATTTGTAATGTTAGAAAAACACTCGCCTTCTTATATTTAATTGAAATCTTTTCATCTGGAGACTTTTTTAAGGATTTTTCATTTAAAAAAATAAAATAAAAAAATAAGCATTGCGAATTTATTGCAGATTATCTACAATTCCGACTTTGCTTTCTTTTTCTCTGTACTAACATTAAGACTCTGGAAAATTAACTATTATTTATTGCTACTAGTATAAAAGCTATTGAGATTTTAAGGATATCTGTGCTTTTGTTTTTGACAAAATAATGCAGCATACATCGCGAGATCGATTATTGCACCGAATCCACAATCCTTCTTTTGCTTTAGAGCAGGTATTATATTTCGGTTTCCCTGTAATTACAAGTAGTTTTCGGAATGTTGAACTATTGCCCTACTAAAAAAAATAAATAAAAAAAAAAAAAAAAGACCAGAAAACAGTATAGCAGTAGAGCTGTGATGCTCTAGAGATAACGCTATGTATTTACAATATGTTTTCAAAACCCAGATCCATTCCGAAAGTTCAGCAACAAATTATGAAAATAATAACAATAATATATATATAAAAAAATGATAAATTGATGCCAAACTCGCTGAGATCTTGCGTGCATCGCCGAGTTGACAAGAGAGGCTTAGTGCATTGTTTTGGGCATTAGCTGTCACCGTAACTCAGACCCAGAGTTCTGGGCAAGAGTGATTTATAACAACTTCTGGACTGACTCCAACAAGTGATCGTTCCTGTGATGAATAGTAATAAGCCTTTTTTTTTTGTTCTTTCCAAGATTGACGGAGGGAGGGGATAGAAATAATAAAAAAATTATCCAGTAGTCGTAATGAATCTCATCTGATAAAGCCCCTCTATCTCCCCACGGTCAGGGCGTTCTAGTATTTAGCGAGAATACGTTGTCATAATTAAAATTTATTGTCGTTGTGTGTGAATGAGTTGCATGTCCTGTGTTCCTACATGGAGATGCGAAAAAAAAGTCCTATTAGCGTTCGGACTAATGTAGTGGAAGCTACTGTATTTTTTTTTCTTTTACTGTGTGTATATGTGTGCGCTATAACAGCTACCGGAAAAATAGTGTTGTTACTTAAACATAAGCTTTTTTTATTGTTTTTTTTTTTTCGAAAAACCTGCCACTTTTTCATCTAAATTGACATCTCGCGTTCTTTGTGAACCTATTCTTGAGGCGCGTAATGAGAGAACTGTGAAAAAAGGAAAGATAATAATAATCCTTTTTAGTTTTGTTTTGTAGTACAAAAAAGGCAGTGTAGACGGTTGTATAGGTCATTAGGGTCGTCCTTAAAAGGTATCGTAAGGGCTGAGGGAGAGTTTGACTAAGTTTTACCTATAGGTGAGATTCACGCCTAGGAAGAGAAAAAAAAAAAATTAAATGAGATTTTTTTTTTTATAATAAAAATTTACTTTTTATATGTTCTAATCCCTGTCTACAGTAACAATAAATAAGTAAAATAAATAATAAAAAAAAAATATCCATAACACTACAGTTCAGTTCATGAAAGCTCTTGCTTTTGATGACGTAATTTCCTTATAGATTGATATTTCCAGGACGTAACAGCGCCATCTATTGCTAAATCCGTAACTAAATCTTATAAACATTACGCAAACATTCTGGTTTTTGTATTTTCTACAGTTACGAATACATAATAATAATTAAAATTGACATAATTAAAAACGTTCCACACTATTCCCCTGGCTTGGCTATGCAAAGTTTGTCCTTTCTTGGTCACGCTTATGCGATCACAAAACCACGCCATCTTGGACTGACTGCGCGGTGTTCAAGTTGATGACGTCATGACGGTGACGTTTGTTCCAGACAAAATCGATCGCTGCGTAATGACCATGTATGGCAAACCCTTTTTTTTTTTTTTTTTTCAAAATACAACAGCTCTCTTCTAGAGAAGAGTATTAAAAAAATAGATCCACTCTTCTCATCTGTAATTGCTTTATTTTGTTGTTTTAACTTAAAAATTAAAATCAGAAATAATAATATGAAAATATGAAAAGCAGCCATTTCTCTGGCCCCTGTGAAAATTAAGTATTTTCCTGAAGTTCAATAACAATAGCTATTCATTGAAATCAAGAAAATAATAGATAAAATAAGGTAGCACACATTTGTGATATTAGCAATAATATATGTTAGTAATAGTTTCGAACATTAACTATTCTTCGTCAGACTAGTTAAAGTTTCTTTAAAGATACTGTAAAAAACCTGTAACCAATCTGATGAAGAACAGCCAATGTTCGAAACTGTTACTAATATACATTACTGCTAATATCGTAAAAGTGTGCTAGCTTGTTTTATAATAATTTTATTAGAAATCTGTTTATTAGAAAACATTTACTTTTATTTAATGATGTGAATTGACTGTTATCATCTAAAATAATCTGTTTCCTGGTCATTTACAGTTGAAATTAGATTAGAGTTTCTATGTTGAGAATTTTTCTAGCTATGTAATTTATGCAATGTAGATGTTCTTCAATTAACGAAATGTAGAATTTACTATTATGTAAATTTTAACAGCATATATAGTATCTATTAATAGATACTCTAAAAATACTTAAGCAGATTTTTACAATGAAAATTGCGTTACTCGTCAGTTCTTAGTTTATGGATATGTTGATTTTTTTTAATGATGTCTTTTGAATGGCCATGGAAATCATTGAAAAATATCACAAGTATAAAAACAAAGAAATACTTGGTTGTTTCTCGATACTTTTGTCATTGGTTAACTACGTTGCTATTATATCAGTTTTCTAACCAAATTCCGGCATTAGTTTAATTGTCGTTGGTATTATTGGCTTGTTGTTGCTTTCTTATTAACAATACGAGATTGTTAACTAAAAATGTTACTGACATAACAACTTTTATTCAGTATAAGTCGAAAACAATGGAACGTTTCAATACAAACTTTTTACAGACGAAACAGCCGGAATTTGTATCTAGGAGTGTGTCTGCGTGAGTGTGTGTGTGTGTTTGTTTTGATTTCCTGAAATCCAATTCTTTTAGGTATTTTATGTTTTTGGCAAGATGATGTAAATCTTGCATTACTTCATTATACGTTAAGTAATTTAACGTGTGCACATAGTTTATGAATAAAAAAATTGACGACCAACACACATAACTAGTTTAAAAAGTTTCAACACATTAAAAATATAAACAATGGAGCACAACCGGTTTCGTCCTGCGGACTCTGATGAGTGACAATCTTGCATTTTGGGTATATCTCTTTCATACGAAAGGCTTTAACTTTCAGAATGCTGCATTTCACTGAACCAGACTTTTAAATGCTATCTGCAAAATTACGAAAGGACTCTCCATTTCCATAGAGGAGGAGGTTATGTGCGCACCTCACAGTTAAACAGTGAAGCATTTTCGGCAATTTTTCAGAAACATGTAGATGGATCAACAAAAAAAATAAACAAAAAAATCTTGACAATGCTGACACAAAATAGATTTTTCTCTTTGAAAATAAGTAATTCTATCAGTTCTAAGAATGACTACGAGCTTTTATAAATCATAAAGGTGATTAGTTGGAAATTTAAAATAGAGAAGACATGTCACCATCTTCAAAATTTATTACAATAAATTTCCGAGATACAAATGGCATTCAATGAATTTTAATTGCAGTAACATCGGTTGCACTTTATTTCGAAACTAGGAAATGATTTAGATACTCAGCTTCTTTCATCTATGTTTTAATTTTCTGCCATTTTTGTGAAATGCATCCATGAAATGGCAGACTCCGACAAATGAGGTTTGCTGCGAGGACATCCAATTCCACAATTACATATTCCGAACACATCCTTCCTCTAAAATGACAGTAAACACCCATCATCTCTTGCCTTCTTTTCTTCTTCTTCTTTTTTAAACACTTTTTGCCCGTCTTTCTTCCTTCTCCACCCCCTCTTATTGTAAGAGGTGTAATTGTGTCTTCGCGGGATGTCACGCCCATCACCGAACGCGCATCTGCCATTTCTCGCAGCGTCTCAAGACCGGGAGGAAGAAGAAATAAATAAATAAAAAAAAAATAAAAAAACTGGATTCAAGGAGCAGTTTCGGTTACCTCCAACAAGCCGCGGTGACTTTCACGGGCCAGTAATTAGCGCTCGCCAAATATGACGTTAATTTCCTCCTCAGTTATTTATGTTTTCTTTTCTTTTTTTCTTTCCCTTTCCATCTCAGTTCCGCTTTACTGCCGGTGCCTGTCGTGTCCAGCCGTCCTCCTCCTTCTTTCCTGTCCTTTTGATCTGCAGCGTTCATTTTCGCAGAGGAAAAATTAAATTAAACAGGAACGCTATTAGTCTCTGTCTGAGAAATGGGAAGTTCCAAATTTCAGATTAACGTCAAGAGCGCATCCGAGTCGTAGTTAGCCAGGAACGGTTTAGCTTTTCTGGTTCAGGTGTGTTTTCACCTGTGATAAATAGCGCGGAGAAGACTGGAAATATTTGTGATTTTATTACGGATTTATCTCTAGTGTAATATAAAAAAACCCGTAGGTTTCAAGATGTTTCTTGGTATATTTGTTTATTAATTAATTTTAATTGCAATTTCCGATATAGTCTGTTTAAATAAAAGCTATGTAAGATTGCTGTAATGTTAATTTCATTTCAAAAAACAGTTACTAGGCCTTTCAGGCACAGCCTTGTGGTGGAGGCAGCGGCCATCCACGAGTCTGATATGCTCTGAATATGGGTTCGAATCCCGGAGTCAGTATGGATGTGACTTTTTGTTGTTGTTGTTGTTTTATCTGTTTCTCTGGTAAGCCCTGGGACGATTCTTCGGCTGTATAGTTCAGTTTCTACCACTTGTTTTGAGGCCACAGGACGTAAAGATCTTCTTTGGGTATTGCAGAAGAAGAAGATGATGAGCCACTAATAAAACACTATAAAGCTATTGTGCTCATGCAAAGAATAGAATAAATAAGCTATTCATTGGTGTTCTGATGACTTAAGTAGACTGTGTGAGGAAGGATCCTCAGCATTGAGAATGAGCTGCATTTGTAGCAGTCCGAAACTAGTCTGCGTTTTTTAATGAATAATAACTTTTTACTTTTAATTTTGTGTGTAGTCTACTTTTATTGTGTTTTCATTATTCACACAGGTAAAAGAACTTGGAAATAAGCTCTCGACTTTGTTTATTTCTTCTAGAAGTCCTAAGCTTCAAAAAGCATCCGTATAAATACATATCATAGAGAGAATTAAAAATGAAGATTCAACAATATACAATTTCTAAATTTTATGACTAAGAAAAACGTTGCATGTTTCTGAAAAAGAATTAGAAAGGTACTAGCCCTTGTCACTACATGTGCTATTCTCAATTCTGAAGCAGTTGTTTTAGTGTTCAATGGCATTCATCAGCTGTCAACTATCAGTTAATGGATAGCTTAGAATATTAGGGAATTAAGGAATTCTTCATTGATCAAAGGCATTGATATTTCAAAACTAAAACGCCCAGCCGTGGCGTCCAATGCGCCAGTACCTGGGTTCGAATCCCGGTCGTGGCATGGTTGTTTCTTTCGTCTTCTTCTGTGTGTTGTGTCCGCTGGGGACCCGAAATCTGCTCTGTAGGTAGTGGTCCCCATTTGTCTTCTATATGTTACAGGCTATAGTATAATTTATTCTACAGATCAACTACAGATAGTCCCCTTCGTTAGAATTCTTCGTAAGTCGATTCAACCATATATAACATCTCAAATTTGAATTCACACGGTATAAAAGACAAAATTTACAAGTTACACACGACTAGAAAATTTAAAGAATTCTAGGCCGGAATTCTAGGTCTCTTTAACTGAGGAAGCTTAGGTTTCTGATGAAACATATTCAGACAAAATATATAATACTTACAATACAAAAAAATTCTAAGAAACAACCATAGCAAAAATGAAATGTAAAAACTGATTCAACTTTTTCAGCACTTGGACTCTTTTGATTGGCCTTGGTGTTTAATTTCTGGCAGAAATAATTTCTCTGTACGACTGTCAAATCTGCATCATTTAAGGGATCCTTCAGCTTGAGGAATAGATGATAGTCACAGAGACAAATTATTACGGGGGAGATGAAACGTGCTGCTTCCAATACGGTCCTCAGACGAAATGATAATCCTAAGTGTGACTGTTTTCAGATGACCAACAACAGTGCATTCTGACCGCTGCGCTGGTGATGTTCTCTGTTTTCTTTGACTGTCGTTGTGTGATCCATCATGAAAACCTAGAAGAGGGCCAGTCTATCAACGGTGCTAGGTATGTGTGTTACCTGAGACCAAAAGATGTAAGAGACCATATCTCTTCCAAAACAATTTTTGTATTCTGCAACACTCCAACCTTCTTGTCATTTACCGTCGCATCGTATTTTGCCCAAATGGGAACTTTTATTTTTCCTGATCCTACATACTCTCCAGATTTAGCCCCAGTGACTACCATCTATTTCTGAAGCTGAAGGGGGCACTTAAAGGTCTCAGATTAAACAGTCGTGCAGAGATTATCGGGGCAATGACTGTAGTACTGAGGCAGATACCACAAAATGTCTACCAGGAAGGACTTGAAATATTGTACGACCGCTGGACTGAGTATGGAACTGAAGAAGTATTACTTTGATAACAGCATTTTACATTTCATTTTTAGTTTCACGACAATTGTCCAGAATTAAAAAAATTATCTTATATATACAGTTATTTACAGTGCGTTATTTAGCTTTCATACGCATTTGCAAACTAAAAAAAGACTAAGTTTCGCTATTCGATGTTTTTCGCTAACGTTCTGGTCTGAAGCCTGTCGGAGTACGTCTTTACAAGCCTTAAAGCATTATGATGTCTGAAAAAAATACTGGACAATACTTTTAAATACTTGTATCGTGAATGATGGGTTTAACAGGAAAGGTTATATAAACCTATGTACATTCCACTTTTTAGTCCACTTTATGAGAGTCATTGACCTAATGTCATCTGCTCGATATGATGGAAATTCATTGGATTTAGTAATTTAAGCAAGTATTTGATAAATTAATAAGTTTTCAGGAAATTTGAAGGTACTGTTTTTATTAGGCAGTTATTACAATTTCAATAGTTATTGTAATAAATGTAAAATTTTCCTCCTTTGTCACAATTTTAAACAAAGACAAATAAAAGTGCAACCTTTTATGAAAGTATGCTTCAAGTTCTTTCACGAATTTCTAGATTAAAAATAACGTTAATCCAAAGCCAAATAAAACATTGGTCCTTATTTCATCTGTTAAAGAAAAAGAAAAGTTTTAATTCTTCTTGAGGCATTTGAATTCTGAAAAATAATGCGTGGGTGAAGAAAGCTGGTCTGAAAAGTGAAAAAGGAAAAAAAAAAAAGTAGGACTAGAAATTCATGGCAGTAACTCACCAGAGAAGGTATTTGGTACTCATCTGTGCCTGTGTTTCCTCAACCCCCACCTGTGCTTCCCACTGAGTTCGTTATCTGAAAACTTTTCCTATGGTTCTTTCGCTCCCACACCGTCAGCCCCCATCCACTTTTCCTTCTTCGTGTCAAATCTCCCTTGTCTCTTCTTTTGTTTCCTGGACTATTCTCTTTTCTTCTTCGATCTTCTTTCTCTCACTTAATGCAGTAGCCAACGAAGATGTGTGGGTGGTTGCTTTGAAGTTGAAAAGCCATTTAAAAAATCGACTCAGTAAGGCCGTTTTGAAATGGGCTAATTCATTACGTTTACCCACATACTTTGCAGAACCTGCAATGCTGGACATTAAAATTCAGATTTCGAAGTGGTTCTGAATTTAGTTAATTTTATAATTTGATCCTTTTCACAATATCAAACTGTAGAAGAATTAAATTAAATTTAAATCCATTAATAGTTTGTAAAGGTTTTTTTTTTTTTGAATATTTGTGAATCAATAGAATTGACAGCCTTTCCGGCATAATCTTATAGTCGAAGCGGTGGCCTTCCACAGCTTCAGTTCGAATCCCAGCGTAGGGCTTGCATATTTCTTTCTTTTTCAGTGTTTGTTTCTCTTCGTTAAGGATGGCAGAAGTCTTGACTGTCGCCTAACGGTGGCTCCTGGATTGATATCTAGACGATAGCAGCTGTTCTTCCCCCTCGTGGAGTGTAATTCCAGATGAATCCGGGATGCAGCAATAGAATTGATGAAGGTAGAAACAATATGATGATATGCTGGATAACAATGAATTAACGCGCAATTGTTTTAGAAGGCAATGCGTATGATTAAGGAATCGGTGAGTGAAGAGAAATGGTTGGATTAGTAGATTGCTTATGATGGTTGGAAAACTGGCGAAAAGGAAAGAGAGACCTAAGATTCCGCGTTGGATCCGGTTTACTTTTACGGTGTTACACGGGAATATGTACAGAACAATACATATATGTAAACTATTGTGAATCGATCAAGTTTTATTTTAACGTGATAATACTTCCTAATAAATTATAGCGAAAGTTCAGCAACTTAGTGAAATGTTTAATCGAAGTTTGGAACTTGTTCCATAATTTCATCTGGGGAGTGGGTGTGGCTGAAGAGTCCACAAACAGAATGAAACTGTCGTCCCAGAGTCTCACGGATGAAAGCTCAGGTACTTTTCATTTCTGTATCATTTCTTTTTTATTAACTATTTTATTGCTTTGATATTAATTTTTGATACGTTAAATCTTTTGTTAATATTAAACCAGATTAGGTTCAGCCTTGGTTTTTTTGTATTCAAATTCCATTGCGCCTGATGGTTTCGCAGACCAGGATTTGAAATTATTTTGGGGTTCTTTTTTTAAATTTGTTTTCTTTTGGAGTGAACTCCCTTATCACTTTTTCACTATCTGAGCATTTCATCTGGTGAGTGGGTCTGGCTGAAAAGTCCACAAAAAGGACGAAACAGTCGTTCCTTACTCTCACCGATGAAGGCTCAGGTACTTTTCATTTCTGTGTTGTTTCTTTAGGCTTTTGTATTAATTTTTGGCACGTTTTGCTCTCTTTTAATATGCATCAAAGAGGTAAAAAATAAAAAAAGGATGTTGGAAAAAGAAAAACCAAAAAAAAAAAAACCCAGCTTTTAAAATGCAGTTATAAGTCGAAATGCACATTAACATTCGTTTTTGATCAATAAACCAAAAACTATTTATTTTACAAACTTGAAACTTTTAAATTTTATTGATTTTCTTACAAAGACGATCCGTATTAATTGTGATATACATCCGATGAATGATAAGAGATTTTGGGCAAAAACAAAACACAAACAACAAAACAGAAAAAAGCAACAATACATTGAAACCAGTGTGAAAGTCGGCGATACCTGAAAAAAGAATTTGCTGCCTAGAATCCACTTTCCTTTAGTCCATTCTTCTCCTTCTTCTCAGTTCATCTTTGAATTATTTACTTTTCCATTCTTCTCAATTTACGGTAGCTTCCAAAGGCTTCTTCTTAGTACGTAATTTCTTCATTGACATTGAACCATTATTTACATTTTTTTTCCTTGCGGATATTTGAAAATGTGCACGCCCTATCTTACCCATTCTACAGCTAGTGGTTTACCTGAGAAAAGAGCTTGTTTAACTGATAAAATTATATTTTTAAGCATTTTTTTCTTTTATGAATTTACCTCATTCTGCACAGCAGTGCTTCTCACGGCGCTCTTAAATATTTGTAAAATCCCGCAGCTCACCATACGTGTTCCTACTAACTAATGGCAAACCAAACATTTTCATTGCTTTACTATGGAACCACAGTAGCAGAATCCTTTGAAAAATCCTCAGCATTGTTTACACACAAATAACAATCTATTTTAAAGATTTCAAAAATGTTCTGAAATATTAATTTTTAAGTCAATTGAAATGTGAATTATATTTTATTAGCTTTCCTTTTTACAACGAAATGGAATTGCTATTTACTCAGGCTATTTGATGTTTAGAATGTAGTCTAGATTAGAGCATTTGACTATTTGTGAAGCTAACTACACTAGTGTTTTTGGAAAGTGCAACACCACCATAATGGACTGATTGCATCAGCTTGAAACTTACACGATATTACAGATTAAGTTAAACATGCTTATGATCATAAAATTGTGCATACGGTTTCGGAGGAGCGCCCTCTGTACTTTCCGATCTTGATGTAAGTAGATGGCTTAAACGAGATTCAGTGAAGAGCAGACATTGGGTCGAAAGAGTGTTTCTTGTCTCACTAAATCCCGTCACCGAAGAAGGTCGTATTATGAACAACTTACGACCTCTGAGAGAGGAAGGATTGTTGGGATGAGTTAAGCTGGATTTTCTTACGACGAAATTACCACTCTAACAACGAAATGGATAATGAGAAATCCTGGAACTGGATCACAAAAATGCACAACTGCATGGGATGACAGATACCTCTGGTCCCACACAGTTGCCGATGACCGATCGCACAGCGATAGCAGTGAAGCACTGTCAAAAGTCAGGCTTTGTCCTCCAGCACAGTTCGACGTCGTCTGCTTAACGGAGGACTAGTGACTCGCAGCCCATTGCTGCGAATTCCTTTGAAGATCAGCCATAGACCCCTCGGGCTACAATAGTCTCGAACGCAGGCATTGGCGTGCTGATTATTAACAGTCGTGTTTTCTGACGAATAACGATTCAACTTGATGCATCATGATGGCCCGTATGTGTTCGAAGAAACACGGTGAACGTAAGTTTGCAGAGTGCATTTTGGTGCATCAAGTGTCATGGTTTTGGAAGGGCCGTTGGTTTCAATTCGCAATCTCGCCTGATACGAATTCAGGGAATCCTCAACGGGCCAGCAACACATCCTGGATGTTTTAGAGGCAGAGGTGAAACCCTTCCTTTAGAGTTGTCCTGCCGCTCTATTCCACGGTACAATGCTTGCACACATGTGGCCCGGAATGTCCAAGCCCTCTTTCATGCACGGCACATACCACTTCTTTTCTGGCCTATACGTTCACTCGATACGACCCCAATCGAACACGTCAGGGACATGGTATGGTTTGCACGTCAAGCTCCTCCGTTATCCACTACAAATAAACACTTAACTACAGCGTGGCAGACTCTTCCATTCAGTGCTGCAAGGTGTAGCTAGTGCTGCTCGAATTGGCGTCCCACGATACTGAATTTTGAAGCGACAAAATCTTGTGTAGATCCGCAAATTTAATCAGTTATCTACTATAACATGAGTAATCTGTGACATAAATTTCATTTGAATAAAGGGATTTCTTTCTTTATTGTAGTTATTGTAAATATTGTAAGGTGTTGTAATTTTCACAAACAATAATGAATTTATTACAGATAGACTTTCACTTCTCTTTGTCACTTCTGAATCGGTTAAAAATCTGTTCCATTGCCTATATAAGACTGGCTTTTGTGTATTTTATTTCTCTTTGCCTGAAGATGTTAGCCAAAGTGCTAATGAAATCGATAGCTGTAAAGTTTTATTGTATGTATAAATATTTTGTAATTTTGCTTAGTATGTGCGTTGGCTGTAATTTTATTTGTTTAAAAGTTATTTACGCACTTTAAATTTATTCTAATCTTATTTTATGTAGCAATGAAAGTATGTTCAACATTCTTACAGTCGCTTTTAGCGTGTTTTCGCATTGATATGATGTCCTGAGTGTCTCAATTTAAGGGTCTCAATTTGTGATAATTATTCTGCCTACCTTCATGGATGCAATGTCTCAGATATCTTATGTTTTATCTGTTTTCACACATTGAATTCCTTCAGAAGTGATATGCTTTCATTAGGCAGTAGTTTTGTGATCGAAGGGTACAAAGATTCAATGTCAATCCATCGAATAAGTCTTCTTTTATTACTAAGCAGTGAAGAAAAAATTGTTTACAATCACTCACAAAAGGAAAAAAACCAATATCCTCATGCACTAGTAACTACTGTATGAGACATTGCAAAATCCATTATGGTTCGTTAAAGCATGAAGTTTCTTAAACTTATAGGATATATACAAGAGAAGTATATTTATTTACAAGCCTAACAGGGAATACTGGAATATTTCGTAATATTGTCTCTACTGTCTTTCAGAATGGGAACAAGCCTAAGGAATATCTGGAATGCATCTGATGATATCTTAAATTTCATTGTAATATCAGCGAAGTTGATATAAATGACCAGAAACTTGTGATTTTATTGCTATAGTTTGGCTTTATTTAGATTCTGATTTATCTGTATCTATTTTTTAGTGAACAATGCACGTGTATCTTATTAAACTCGAAACCTTGGAACTGTAAGAAGAAGAATTTAAAGTGTGACATCTTTAAACAATTTGCAGGCATTCTTTGCCAACACTAATAAGATTCCTTCTGAATGTATCAGTTATCCCCTCTTGATGAATAGTTTAACCCCCCCCCCCCCTCACTACCTCCTTTCTCCGTTCGGGAAACTATTCGCATTTGAAATGAGCCTGGGTTCCACAGAGGAGAATAATTACTGCAAATTTTACTCTGGTAATGACTAATCCGTAAGTAACTTAATGAGTCTTTCTTTCTCAAAGAGAAAGTTTCTGAGTTAAAGGAAGGTCATTGTTGCTTTCTTTTAGCCAGTTTGCATCAGTTTTACCTATTTCCAATGTCTAGCCCGAAATTAATACCAATCGCGTATTGTTCGATCCAATTTTCATGAAATATGTTTGAGGTATATGAATTGTTGGCGTCCATGAAAAGTTTACATACGTAGAAATTGTGGAATAACGGAGAAATTTAGAAGCATGTAAACATCTTGTATATGTGGGCCCAGTGTTAATGCATTGGGCTGCGGACATGAGGAGCCTCATTCAGTTCCCGGCAAAGGTCGATGATTTTTTTCCCCTAGGTTTCTCTCCTACAGGCAGGTTATAGAATTCATTCAGCTTCTGTTAGATGAATATCTTTTGCTTCCGAGGAATTAATGCGACAGGTGTCAGGTTGAACATCCCATCTCAACTAATTGGTCACGGAACACCGGAAACGTTACACACTGACGTGTAGTGAGATACTCCATACTCAATCTCTTATAATATCCCACTGTATTATTTACAATTTCGTGATATTTATCTTAAAATCCAAGCTGTTATACATGAACACGAACTATTTTACTCACAAAAATCCCGTAAGGAGCTTCTTCAGTTAGACCCGTCTTCTTGAATTACCAATATACATCAATTGGTCCGACTGAATCAGCTGATCGGCGCGGTATATTTGTATATCTCCTAAGATTTTTTGTGCCAGTGGATGGATCTTCTTGAAACATGACTTGCAGACGCATGTATGCGAGACGAGTGAATCTTTTTAAATATATAAATGTACCTAATGCTTTTCTTTGCAAAATTTTATTCGCTCCATGCCCCAATTTCGCGATGGGGACACACACACAAGAAAGTTTGTAAATATAAAAGTTAAGTTTATATGGTGCTAACAAAAATTCTCGAAGAGAAGTATTAGAAGTGAAAGAATGAATTTCTATTCTTAAGTAACAATGAATATTAATTCCATTTTATCAATCTGCTGTTATTTACCTGTGCTGTGCTTTAAGCATTTGAGTATCAAAAATTTGAAGATCTATTTGTGTACACCTGTTATGTAGGGTGACTTTTATTTCGAATTTTAAAAATAATAAAATAAACAAAAATAAAAAACTGTGGAATTTTAAGGAAAATAAATCTTAAGTTCTGTCAGGAGGTTCTTATTTGCTGTTGTAGACGGGGAGTTTTCCTCTTAATTGAAAAAAAAAGACCCAGATATTGTGGTCCAGGAGATATTGTTTTATTTTATATTTTTTTTGTGTGTGTCTACCTTAATTCTCTTTCCCTTCATTAATTATGTGATAACTGTATGAAATATTTGTGGACGTCTACGACCATCCATCACCGTCACCATTATCGTTGTAGTGGGCGGTATTTTGATGTCCTTAATCGCAGATAAAATCAGAATTAAGGAAAAAAAAATGTACCCACACTGCTTTCGTCGATCCCATCTGTTATCGTAGAAATAAAATTATTCTAACATAAACATTCATCTTAATTATAAAAATTCAATTGACAACTTATAAATAATTCATAAAATAGCTTAAACAACAATATTCTACGTAACTTTGTATAAAAACCTATTTACTTCAAATAAAAACATCGTAACTACGATATTTCGCAAAGATAGCTTCCTTTGCTTCTTCAGGCTCTATTTTACAAAACTTTAAAATAAACACGGTTATTACAAAGTTCTTTTTCATGTTTAAAATAATAAGTAAATTCTTAGTGTGTTCACTAAGCATTCAATTATAACAGAAAAATAATAAACAAAATAATAAGTATAATTCTTAGTATGTATACTAAGTGAATACTTAGTGAACACACTAAGAATCTATATTACTAAAATCTTTTATTTCTCTGTCTGTCTGTTCCGGCGTAGTTGTTAATTATTAGTTTCCCTTGCTGAGAAAATCAGATTATAAAATGTTCTGTTGTTTTTTCGATTTGCATGAAATTCGATCCGAGGATCTTCGTCCTCGCAGTCAGGAACGCTAACCATTGGACTACTGCTGGTCCTCCAATATCCAATCCTACTTATATTGTATTTGTTCGCCCGCTATCAGATAATGAGTTCAAAGGAATAAAAAGGAATAAAATATCACTTTTTGCCACAACCGCTTGGAATCAATTCTTCTTGGATTATCTCATATTTACCATGGGGAGACAGGGGGATGGCCTAGTTGTACTTACTATTTTAAACATGCTAAAAAAGAATTTCGTAATAACTGTTTTATTTTAAAGTTTTGTAAAATGGAACATGAGGAAGCAAAGGAAGATACTTTAGCGAAATATCGTAGTTCGGATGTTTTTCTTTGAAGTAAATATGATTTTATAGAAAAATAGCTTAAAGCTTGCTTTTTTTTTAATTAAGGATATTTGAGGCATTAGTGTTAAGTATGCAGTAAAAATTACTCTAAGCGATCATGTCCTAATGTTTGATTGAAAGAGCCGGGCTGGAGGTACAAGGAGATTTAAAAAGAAAGTAATGTTTGGTTATAAGAACTGACGTGAGAGAACAGACGTTCCTATGAAGTTGATTTGTCACCGGTTTTAGTTTAAAACGTTGTAGAAGCTGTAATAACAACTTTTATGGACATGCAGTGAGAATGAATAATGATATACTGTAATATCAAAAAACAGGCATTAAAAATGGATATCTCCAGAAAAAAAAACCAGGGAGAAGACCTGGAAAATCATGGATTGAAAGTATTCACAAAGCAATGGCGAAAAGAAACTTGACACAACATCGAAGTCAACACAGAATTTGAAAACTGAATCTCGGAAAGCGACACGTGACAAACACACACACACACACACACACGTAACAACTTTTATAGAAATTATCAGTTCATTCTGAAACGCTTCAGGCATATTTATTTACTAGGAATACACGCACGTTTTCATCGTATAGCGAGGCCTGGTCATGCGGCGACTGGGAGAAGGTATTTTGGGGGAGGCTCAGGTGGAGATCAAAATAATGGTGCAGCCGATTTAGTTTCCACCATAAAAGTAAGCAACGGATCAGATTTTAAAGAAATCATCCCAGTCCTTTTAGCGAGGAGTTACATTATAAATCAAATCTGTCAACAAATTCGTTATCGTAACTGAAATTCAATATGTTCGCAAAATTTTCAAATAAATGTTTTTATGTTACTACGGAGGACATGAAGCTGTTTTCCCAGCGCAGAATAAAAAGGATTTTTTTTTTCTAAATTCTTTAAGTTGAACATTAGGATTTTTGCAATACTAATTCAAACTTTAACTAATTACTGTTAGTTAATCCAATGATTAGTTTTGATGATTGAGTAATGTTCTATTAACAAACTTCGATCAAGTTACGCTAAGAGTTTTCTGGGAGACCCTTCAGGGCTGTAATAAACCTGAGAGAAAAACACCCCCATCCCACATTCTATTAGATTTACCCACCCACTCTCGCCAATTCTTGAAATCACCTCCACTTCCACTCCCGCCCACACCAAGATAATGGCCCCGAGATAGGAACAAATTATTTCTGTGGATAATTAATATTTAATTTTTACGACTGCCATCATTGTTCCCATCGATCAAACGTAATCTGATTAAGAAGGGGGTGGAGGAAGAGATCATTATTATCCGATTTTAAAGAAATACCGCTTGTCAGGATTTACTGAAAGAAGGAACCAACCAATTAGTTTATTGGGGCTGATATTACTCGTAGATTATTTTTTCAGTATTCGAATTATGAATTTTTCATCATGAATTTGAACTATTTGCAAATAAATCAATTGAAGGGAAAGAGAAAGAGAATGATTTACCATCAACAAACGCAAACAGAGATTCGAAAATAGAGATTTCCAAGTTTGAAGGGAAATTGGGAAGCAAAATAAAAAAAAAACGTGATAGTCTCAGACAAAAATACTGTAACGAACAAAATACATTTTGCTCCTTGCTCTTTGCTCCTGGCTTCTGTACCTTTTGTTCTGATACGACGAACACAAGTAAAGGTCTAGTAATAAAGTCATCTTACCTTCTATTCCACCAAGTAATTATATTAAATAAATATGCGCAAATTTTCGGAATGAATTTTCCGTCCTTCCTTTTTCAAGCTATTCAGAATTGAAACTAATAATAATGGGTTAAATAATAGTTATTAAAATTGTATCTACATCTAGTTATAAATTGTTACTATTATTGTTATTACAAAGCTAAGTAATAATGCCAGATCATTATATTAAAATAATTAAGAGTCATTGTGCTAATTCTTGAAATAATATTTTTCTTTGAGATTATTGTTTACATAAATGTATCGATTTAATTTTGCCAATTTTACGAAGCCATCATCCAATTCCACTCCGTCATTTCTGTTTATATTTTGTCCTTAGAGTTCCTTATTATTAATAAGTAAAGATCTTCCTATCAATTTAGCATCTATCTCCATATTTTCAACATCCTCAGACATGATTTTGTGCGTTATCTCAATCGTTTTCTGATATTTCTTACAATACATTCTGGAGCAAGAAAAAGTGTCAGTGAACCTATTTCTTCTTGTAAAACCTTGAAGTACTGTAAATTCAAATTCCTCTCGAATCTGGCTTGTGAGGATTTGAAGCTCCGTGATTTTTTTATGTATTTTTGGTTGTGGATGCTATTGGGGGGTATCACTAACAGAGGCGGGATTGGAATCCTTTTGCACCTTCTGAGCCTATCATCGAGGGTTGTCTGGCTGACGAGTCCTAAAGTGGACTCCCACCGATGATAGCTTTGGGTGCGAAATCTTGTTGTTTTTATTTGTGCCTTCCTTGGATAATAATCTACCCAAAGTTCTTGTCTGAATAACTCTCTTTGGCGGACGTAATTGTAACCTGTACTCAGGGTTGACATAGTCAAGATGATAGAGAGAAGGGTAGAATTGAGAAAACGTAGGGAAACGTAGGGGAAATAAAAAGAGTTCGAACTGCACGATTCAAGTCTTTCTTCCTGGTAAACCTCACTTCAAAATAGAAAGCTTTCTCCTTTAAATGAAAAACAAACGCATTGACTTTCCGAGAAAGATTAATAAGAAAATTTAACCCCCCTACCCCTCTACCTCTCTGAAAGTGAAAGAAATTTTTACCTGATAATTTTTTGGTTTGGAAAACCACCGTACTACTTGGAAGATAACCGGAGGATACAACATTTTTTTTGGTTGAATGGCTAATGCCTGACCAGATTTTTACTAAAACTAGCGTTCAGTAACTAATAATAATAATAATAATAATAATAATAGCACATAAACACTCACTTATTAAGGATACGGAACCCGTACTACAAGTACACACAACAAAGCGTATTAGAGTCACCCTCACATAAGCTGTATTGGGTCCGTCCCATTCACACAGACAAAACCATACATCACAACAGACCTGACATCACACTTCTTGATAAGGTCGTTGATATTACCTGCCTATCAGCAAGAACATCAGAAAACTCACGCAGACGAGATCAAAATACATGGATCTAGCACACGAGCTCCAGAAGCAGTGGGGGCAGGACCGAGTACGTGTTGTACCCATCGTCCTGTCCTTCACTGGTCTGGTGTCTCACACACAGCCTCAGTACACTAAGACTTCACAAAAACACTTATGCACATCTCCAGAAGGCTGTAGTACTCAACACAACACTCGTAGTTAGGAAATTACCGGACACAACCACACCCAACCTAATCATTCCTAATCCCTAATCATTCTTGCACACTTCTTTACACTAGGCAATATGTGCTTTGGTCCTTGACCCGCCTTATTATCTTTGCTGGGGAAACCCAAGATTTGAATCTTTTACATAATAATAATAATGAATATTTTTTTTTATTTCTAAATATAAAAAGTACGGTCCCGTTAAGAAATGACAAATTGCTATCAGCAAGTTCTAAATGTAGTACACTACAATTATGTAATTAATTTTGAATGTAAATATTTTCAATAAAAACTTTTAAAAAACAGTAAAGACATTTTTGCTTTTGTAGATCCCACTCCTGGGAGCGAAGATTCATGAGAGAATATTCATAGCGTTTCGCGCCTTCCGAGCCTATCATCGTCCTAAACAAGGACGAAACAACTTTCCCAGATTCTCGTCGATGATATTCAAGGCGTGACATCAAACTAGAGTGCATTGTCTATACTCCTTTTTTTTTTTTTTTTCATTTTGCCTTCTGCACGTTAAAACTTCCCTCGGTACAGGGATTTTTGTCAAATAATAATAATAATAATAAACAACTTATAGTAAAAATGCGTAAATGATATTTTAACCTCTGCGCGAGAGATTTAAATTCACCTGCCCCAAAAGCGTTACCATTTCCTCCCTAATCTAAATCTAACTCCAACTTTTGCAATTTTAAACTATAAATTACGTCTGTTCCCAAATTACAAATTGCAAACGGTGGCCGAGACTTTTCCGACGTAACAGTTTCGTGTAACGAGAGTTGCTCATCCGTAAAATTTTAATCGGTTATCGGGGACAAGGGTCGTCGGACCGACTCCGAACTGGGATTTCAGAATCCTCCGTTCTGCGGCGCTTGCTCCTAATTGATTTCCGACGTTTCGTTGCCCAATTCCTGATTTCGTTTTCTGTGGCGAACTACGTAAATCTGTTTGCTTTTGCTTTTATTCAATTCACATCCGTTAGGTGGACTTTTAGTTAAATGTGAAAATCATTTGTTTGATAATCTCTTAAAATGCGCAGAAATATATTGGTATTATTGGAATTTTCTAATGTGTAATATGTATATACAAACACATATTTGTATTTCCGGAAAATTTTACATCAAAGCGTTACGTAATATGTGGGCTTATTCCATTATAAATTTCTTGTATGTATTATTTATTTGATGTCACGAATGCACTATTACAACTGATTAAATATTCAAGCTGCTCGATTAGGTTCTCACTTTGAAACGGTCCTTGGTTGAGTTTTGTGGATTCCTAAATGGGTAAGCTAAGTAGACGAATGCCAACTTTTTCTTTTCTTTCCCTTATTCGGCCTTTCTAGAGAATAGTCCTCTTTTTTAACCAGTCTGTTACTTGTTCCATTTTATTGGTAGTGACGCACTAAACTGTTTCTCGACACTACAGTCTCTTTCCTTTTGGTGAATAAAGAAATATCTTGCTATTGGACAGAGAAATCAGAGTTTTTTAGCGACCCATTTCGGAGCTATTCTGATTAGCGATATTATGATAGGATA
>JAFIDM010082933.1:0-22038 GCA_023159025.1 Thereuonema tuberculata | reverse complement strand
AGCATCTCTTTTAATTGCTACTTTGTGCAAGGAATGAATTAAAGCGAGCATCATAATTGAAATAAAAAAGCTCAAAAGTCTGAAATTTAAAATGCTTAATATTTAAAGATTTTCTTGTGGGTATCTTGAAAGTCCTTCGGTTTTTGAACATTTTGCTAGGGATTAAATGCAATTAAACTATGCAATCAAACTACAGTAAGAGCTTCATTAAACTGCTTACCTCTGTTTACTTTAGTTTATGAGCTTTATTTGTAATTCAATTTTAATTTACCAAGATCCTAATAATTTATGTTTGGGAAGAAATGAGTAAGTGTGGAAATAGATATGTGCACTATTTATTAAGTTGAAATGTTGCTCTACAGGCCTATGTAGGCGCTTGGGGTCGCGGGGGATAAGGCAATAGGCTCTTATATATTTTTTTAATAATAATAATACATTTATTTTCATTCATAACATATAATACATTAAATCAGTCCCACTAGATATGACAATACCTGTGTTGTAGGTGCTGATTATGCATAATACAATTTTATAATACAACAGAATTATTTTTCAATACAATAGTAAATTCAAAATATTTATACAGATAAATTACATATTATAGATCTTACTAGTTGAGTTTAAAAATTTAATTAAAATTTACCATTAATAACATCTGATATTAAATTAGCTTTTATAGTTTTAATTTTCTCAGAATTATATCTATTCTAATTCAATTGATTCAAAAGATGATACATAACATTACTATGTAATCTCTTACCAAAATTATTATTAAGCTTAATTCTATCAAAAATTCTTAACCAATTTTGTCTTGTATTAAGACTAGATACATAATTATTTCTTTCTTTTTTAACAGAATAAAAATTCATTATTATTGTATTATAAATAAATTTTTCGTTAATCAATAAAATTTTATATTTTTCCCTAATATGTTAATTCCAAATTAGATTTATTCTTAAAATGAACAGATATATAATTAAAGATTTTTAAAACCATCTTATTAATATGATTTAATTGTTTATTATTAATAGCAATCCAACAGTCCAATCCATAATTAAGAATCGAATCCACAAGGGATTTATATATAATTAATTTTTGTTTAAAAGGAAACATATTTTTTTTATATCATAAAAGAAATATGTTAAAGAATTAACCTTATTAATTATGAAATTGTAATGGATATCCCAAATTACTTATTATACATATTTCATTTTTTATATATAAAATTAAAAGTATACTTTCATTTAAATTCTGTAATTTCAACTCAAATTCTATTTTTCAAATTAATGAATGAAAGAATTTATTACGAAATTAAGAATTAAATAGATTCCTTTAACAAAAAACTCAATTCAAAAAGCTCGGAGTGGATAAAAACTGTCTCTAATAAATATATAAGAGTAGTTTAAAACAGAAAAACAAACAAACACAGAATCTAAAAATAAATATAATGAGGAAAGCTTTCTTACAATCCACAAGACTAAATTCTTTTATTGCAACGCCGTAATAAAATTTCTTTATTTACGTATGTTTCAGTTTCGTTTCTTACTAACGCTCTTAATGAAGAATTTACTAAAATAAAGTCACTTATTTAGGAATTTAATTTAATTTACATTATTTATTTTTTTACGATATAAATAATCAAATTTTAACTTAAAACTATTTCGTCAATTTAGTTATACGATATCTTTCAGAAGTATTTTATTAAGCAGAATTTTAAAGAGTATTTATAGAGCTTCAATCCCAACCCTTGCAAATCTATTATATAATACTTAGCTTTTGTTACCAGCTTGGAAACAAAAAAAGAAGTTGGAGTTGTCCAAAAAGAATTTCATGAATGACTAAGGATATTTTATTAATTCTCATTTTAATTTGATGAACATTAAATGTTGTCTAATAAATATTGTCTTTACGTGCGCTATTCATAATTTAAATAACAAATGCTAAGCCTGCACACCTGCTTAAATTAAAAAAATTTATTACAATTCAAATTACAATAAAACGACCAGGTTTCAGTCACTAATGCAGCGTGCCTTTTTTTTAAGTGAGTAAATTATATTCTGCCGCGCTGGTGTGGTCGAGCGGTCTCAGGCGTCGGTCTGTTGTGAGATCAATGTGCCAGCGCCCGGGTTCAAATCCCGGTAGCGAGCATGGATGTTTCAAAAAAATTTCCTTTCCTGTGTTGTAGCCTCTTCTTCACTTTCTCTTCGGTCTGACGTCATTCCTTAATGGCGTCCTGGGGAAGGCCACGGGAAACCACCCCAGTATCTTTCCCTTGTAATTCTAGGGATTCTGCTAGGGGTTCGCCGTCTTGGGAACACTAGCGCTTCCTGGAGCACGGATGCTTCGGCAACGAAGCTCGCACTTCGGTGCGAACCGACCACACACACACACAAATTATATTCTATTCTATTATATATAATTATATTATATTATATTAAATGTTGCCTGTTAATAATTTTTTTTTCGTTAATCAATTCTCTCGGCTCGTTAAATCTTTTCTAATTATTTATTTAATTATTTTCTAATTTTCTAATTATTTATTTATTTATTTAATTATTTATTATTAATTACATTTAATAATTCCTCTTTATTTATTTCGGCTATGATTCCTTTTTTTGAAATTTTTTATAGTATTTTTTCTTTTTATTTTTTCTATCACACCTTCACTGCTACTACTTATTCTGATCGATCATATCTGGGTTTCAGATGTTATTTGCTGTAATTTCTAATTAATACATTGCTAAATTTGGAAGTATCATTAATCAAAACAAATCCTATTATAATTTGTTAAAAATAAGTAATAATAAAGCATAGTTGCCGAGCAACTTTCACAAGCCACTAAAAAAAGACCGCTAAAAAGTGATGGAAAAAAAAAAGGATGTTCAGCGATGAAAAAAAAAATAAAAATAAGAATGGTTTCTATAAGAATATAAATTTACATTTGCAACGAATTATTTTACCCAAACTGCGAAACAGGCATGGAAACACACTTGGATGCGATTTTTTTTTCGAGATATTATAATGGAATTGAAAGCCAATACGATTTTGTGGTTTAGTGTAAATCTCTTACCTTGTTTCAATATACAACGCAACGGCGATTGAAAGTTAACTTCTAAATAACTCATTATAGAATTATCATTATTTGAATTCCATCTATTCAAATGGAATATCAATTTTGAAACGATTTCTAGCAACTAAAAAGTTTTGTCTAGACTGAATGTTATTCCTCCTCAAAACTTTTAGAAATCACTGAGGATCCATTTCTTTATGGGACAACGAATTTCTTGATATCTTTCTTCGTCATCAACATGGACAAAGATCCCAACTCTTCTTATATCTGATGGATTGGTATTAAAAATGTAGATATCATAAAATTAATTTTAAAGTAAGTTTAACCTGTGCTTAAAATAATATGCTTAGATTAAATAAAAAATCACCAACACACAAAATTTCGTTAAAAAAATATATATTATTAAAATCTAAAAATACATACAAAAGCTTTCGGAGACCTTGTGCGCCTCTCATGTCAATTGGAGGTCCAAGGGAGCCGCACAAGGTCTCCGAAAGCTTTGTAGACAGAATACAAATGACCGAAGATGTATAGGCCTTTTTGAAATAGAGCCTTACCCGGAAATTACGGCAAGCCTTCCCTGAAATTGTAAGGCTTTTGAGTTATGTACACTATGAGTGCGCTGTACACGCTACCGCCCACTATTAGTTGTACTATATTTCATCAGACTGTTTTCAAAGACAGATCGATTCACATCTCTTTGTGTTTGACTATTTCTGGGTGAATAAATTCATATTAAACTTTTATTAGGTTTATAACTTTTATTTTAGTTTTTTTTCTTGTGATTAAACCAGAAACTAAGTATAGTAACATAAGCTCATACAATTTAAAGACAAAAGTTGAAAGGCTGTTACGTACATTGGCATCTCGTTGCATAATTCTCAGTTATGCAATTACACTTACTTTGATATAAGTCTAAAGAAGTACGCGGCCATCATTGTAATGCAAATTGAAGCGGGACTCGTCCGAAAATACAACATGGTGTCAATCTGCACGCCAGTGGGTGTGTTCATGGGCCAATTATAACCTGAGGAATCGATGGTTCAGATCCAACTGAATCCTCCGCAAAGGAATGCACGCACACAGTCCTCTGCGCAGCAGACGCCGTCGAACCATGCAACCAGACAATGTCAGACCTGTTGCAGTGTTCCAACGTTGTGCTAACACTCGAGAAGAAGCTGAACGGTCTGTCACTGCCATGCGGATGTGTCTATCATCCCGTGGTGTCTTCACATTTTGTGATCCACTTCCGGATTTTCAGGACACAGTGGAAGAGATTTCGAATATAAAGAAAAGGAGAGTTAATTCCTAATTTCGCCTAGAGTAAATAGCTTACCTACTTTTCTTTAAGTTTTATAAATTAGAAAAAGATATTTTTATAATAAATTAATAAAAAATATTTTTTCCTTTATTACATATATAAAACCATATTATATTATTTAAAAGTTAAAACTGGTCCAGTAAGAGGTTAATTTTATTAATATTGATAACTTTTAGTGAGTATTTTTTTTTTCTGTAAGAATAAAAAAACTACAGAGACCTTTATGAGATACTCTACTTAAACTATCTTATTATATGTCGTGCTGGCGTGGTCGTGCGGTCTCGGCGGCGGCCAGCCGTGGCGTCCAATGCGCCAGTTCCTGGGTTCGAATCCCGGTAGTGGCATGGGTGTTTCACTTTCCTTTCTTCTGTGTTGTCCGTTTCTTCCCTTGGGGTTGGCGCCCCCTTGCGGTATCTAGCCCAAACTCCTCTGGTGGGAGAGCGTCCATACCCAGTATTGGGTGTTACGGGCGATATAGATATAGATAGATCTTATTATATTGGGTTAAATATTAATTTTAATGCCTTTTAATTGCTTTACCAATCGTAGGTTTGAAGCATTTATTTTATTATTAAATTGAGTAGATGCAATTAATTACTTATTATTATTATTTTAAATGTGCATATACAGAAATTTAGTTCAAGTTTACGCTATTTTTTATCTACTTGATAAATGTGTTTTTGGATGAATAATTAAGAATATACAGTCGGACCTCTATTTACCGAACCTCTATTTTGTGAATTTCTCTACTTCGCGAACTTTTCCATGGAACCAAGAACATTTTGATAATTTCTTCGTAAAATAACCTACAAAAAGCGAAGTGCATTTTCTATTTAACGAACTTTTTTGTGGTATGTATTTGTTTTTCTCCTTGAAATAGTTTTATCATACAGCTGAGGGAAAAAGAAGAAATTAACGATGATGTGCTGATTGATGATTGTCTTTCACTTGATTTTGAAGTTGAGACCTCGGAAACACTAACTGAATCGGATATTTTGGACAATGTGAAAAATAAAAACCATGCAGCTAAGAATTGAGATGAAGATGATGCAAATGGAAATGATCATGATGCACATATGATAAATGTTAAAATCATTTGAAACAATCCGAAGAGAATTAAAAAAATAGAAGAAAATACTGAAAGGGTTTTTGTTGCATTGCAAAGATGCGAGAAGTAGGCTATACTAAGAGCTACAACATTTTTTTTAAAAAAAAAAAAAAAAAAAAAACCTCAAACAAAATTAACAGACTTAATTAGTAACATTTAAGTTCGCAGGTGGTAATATAGGCTTTATGTCATTCAAATTATTACTTTTTTTAATAATATTTAAATGTATTTTAAATCTGTTTTATGTAGTTTAAGTAATTTTAAAAGGTGAATCTCTATTTAACGAATTTTCCATACAATGATCTTTTTTTCGGGATTTAGCGACTTCGTTAAATAGAGGTCCGACTGTATTTTAAAGACAACACCGAATAATTTGTGTGAAGAAACTAAACAAAAATCAAATATAGTTCATCTCTTATAAGAAATATATAGAATCATTTTTATTTGGAAAACAATACCAATTGAATTAACTTTGACTGCATTTGAAAGTGTGATTTCACGACTACACGCTCTTTCGCCGTCGATATCAGTATAGTAGCACTGCAATAACAGTAATACCCTAGACGAACTATGGTCAAAGAAAAAAACAGATTGGAGAATGCTGGGGATAAATCGAAACATTGAAATATAAATTTCTTATAAAAAATAAATAAAAGGTAACTGAATTTAGCTGTTATTTTAAATTTTACAATAATCATTTCAAATATTCAATTTTATATGCTATTATTTGAGATAAGTTAATAAATGAGTTTTCGAATCTTATTTATATTTTATAATATTTTGTAATTAGAAAAAAAAAATATATCTACCATTATTCAATATTTCTATTATTAATATTACGATTATTATATATAAAATATTACTGTTTTTATTTTAATATTACTATTTATTTAATATTAAATATTACTGTTTTAAAAAAATATATCTACAATTATTCAATATTATTATTATTAATATTACTATTAGTATGTACAAAATATTACTGTTTTTATTTTCAAGAACTCATTGCATATTGTTTAAAAAAATTGAAATTAACATTAAAAAATGAATGGTAAACATATAATATTTTATTGTTGATGTCACTCGCAAATACTGCACTAACTGCATTAATAGTATTATGAAAACTGAGATTACTGTAAATCTGAAACACAGACTCACTTATCATTAGTTTACGTATGTAAAAGACAGAAGTAAATCTCTAAATAATTGACGAAGTGACTTAAATAATTAAAAAAATATTAACCTTATCATTTTGTCTCTTTCCATAGCCTTCAAGATGATATTTCAGAAGCCGAAGGACCTGTGTAAAATTTTAAAATTTCATAATACAACTTGCAGCAAATTATTTACTTTTAAATTTAATAAAACCTTCACATGTTTATAGTATTTATTTATTTAATAGTTTTGTTCTATCAAGTAACTTTCATCGAAAACAGGGATTCTTTTAAAGAAATGTTAGCATAGGCCTGTAGGTTCCTCAAGATGTGATAGCATGCTAGTAATCGATCTAAAATGAGACACAAAAAGAAGCAAAAAACGGAAAACGAAACGAATATACATTAAGCATCGTAATATTGTTTTACTGTAATGCCTCTTCAAGAATACTATTTCAGTACCTTATTCTTTCCGTTTCATTTTGTATTGTGTTATTTTTTTTTTGTATTTGCCTGGACGCCTAGTTTATTTATTAAGTAGTCATTTCTCATTCAACCTGTTCTTATGCATCCTTTCACATGTTTTACCAATTTTATTTCTGATGCTTGTATTTTGTTAATTCTTTTTTCCCTTGTGTCCAGCATTATGAACAATGTTGATACTGCCATTACCTTCATGATACCATGTCTTTAGTTTGTTTGTTTGTTGTTTTTTTTCCTTTCTAAGAACTTGTACCACGTATTCTTTGGGTGTTGTTGATTTTGTTCGCTGACTTTGTCTTTTTAGAAAGTAACGTTATGTTGGAAATGTGAAAACTGTTGTTTGATTTTCAATTACAAATGGAAAATGTTTTTCCTTCCAAGAATGTTTTTGTTTTTTTAAATTGATATTTTTAAGTAATATGTGGAACTGCATTTGGCTTAAAGACAGTTCTTTGAAGTCTGTCTTTAGAAACATATATTTGCTTACACTTTTCTCGGATGTTTTGGTAGGTAAGATATTAAACTCTTGTCTTATTCCTTTATGTTAATTTTTTTTCGGTCTAAATAATAATTTTGGACTTTCATAAAGGCTGTGTATGCTTTTCGTAGCTGTGTGAATCACTTTTTTCCATTGTATTCCGCAGTTTTTAACTGATATTATTAAATGTTTTGCCATTATCGATATACGCTAAATGAGTTATACCAATTTCGTTTTACTAATTTTCTTAACACTTATTTAAATATAAATAAAACCTAATTTTAAATATGATTCTTTTTCAATGTTAGATCGCGAGGACAGTAGATTTATGATTCACATCAGTTTTTGGAACTACAAGCATTTGATCTCAAAATGGTTTCCACATTTTTTAGGGAAAAAAATTCAGATTATTTTAGTATTTTTTTTTTTACCTTTTTGAAAATTAATCGCGGGTCCAAGTTAACCTATAATTTCAGAGTTTTTTTTTTTTTTTTTTAATTTTACTGGCCTTTTAGGAAAGAAAAAATCCGTACCATTTTATTAATAGCTGAACTTTTGTAACGTGGGGGAGGCCCCAAAAAAATACCTATTCTTCAGTTGTTTGAGCCTTTGAAAAGTTGGGATATCCGCGTTCCTGTGGTAGAAGAGAGGCGATTCGTATGCTGACCAGTCGTGAGGCGGCAATTACGATTTGCTCTAGAGCTAAAAATCTGTCTTCCGCCGTCATCATAGATAGAGGGCGATCTCCTCGCATACGTCAGGAACATATTCCAATGCTTTGAAATGTGACAAAGACTGTGAACAAAACCAACAACTTCCAAAGAATATGTGGCACAAGTTCTTACAAAGGAAAAGAACAAGTAAACAAACTAAAGACATGGTAAGGAAAGTTTTATGATAATGGCATTCTGAACAATTATCATAGTGCTGGGCACAAGGAAAAAAGAATTAACCAATCACAAGCATCAGAAATGAAATGTCTCTGACATGTGAAAGGATGCATAAGAACAGATTGAATCAGAAATGATTACTTAAGAAAGGAATTAGATATCGAGGCAAATACAGAGAAAATAATACAATTCAAAATAAAATGGAACGAATAATGTTCTCAAATAGAATTCCTGAAGAGTTCATCAATAGTACAATGTTTAAAGTTTTGTCAGTTACTTTCTAAACATGTCTATTCGTTTCGTTTTCCGATTTTTGCCTCTTTTTGTGTCTTCTTCTAGTTCGATTAATAGCGTCCTATTACATCTTGAAGAACTTTTATGCTAACATTTCTTTAAAAAAAAATAACAGTTTCCAATGAAAATGACATGTTAGAACAAAACCATAAAACAAATAAATACCTATGTATTTAGAAGTTAACAATATTTGCTGTAAGATTTAATGTGAAATTTTAAAATTCCAAACAGGTCATTCTGGTTGTGAAATATCAACTTAAAGGCCATGCAAAGTGACGCTTAACCGTCACCTTCATTTCCATCTCCAATTCAATAATTTTTTACTTGTTTAATTTTCTATGACAAATGTGTTAAAGATAAAATTTAATCTAATACAAAACAAATGATAAGGTAGACTGTATTTCAGTTTGATAGTGATAATGGCTTTCATAACTGAAATTGTAAGATCAGTAACAGTGTTTTTATCCTGTTGTGATTAGAACATCGCTTTTGAAAAAGCGTTAAGTCGTTATTAACTTAAATTTATTTTTTTGTAGAGAATAAAATATATCGTAAATAGTATGATTTCGTAGTAATCATCATAGCAATATGTGAGTAACATCAACAATCAAATATTATATATTTACCATTGATTTTTGTTAATGATAATATTTTTAATTGAGTCTTTTTTTTGCAAATTTGCAATTAGTTCTCCAAAATAATAATAATTGTATTATATATATAAATAAAGGTAATAATAATAATAATAATAATAATAATACACAGTCTCAGCACACTAGGACTTCATAAAAACATTTATGCACAACTGCAGAAGGCTGTGGTACTCAACACTACAGGCATAGTTAGGAAATTTATGGACACAAGCACACATCCCTAATCATTCTTGCACACATCTTTACACTTGGCAGTATGTGCTTTGGTCCTTGACCCGCCATATTGTTTTTGCTGGGGAAATCCAAGGTTTGAAACATACAAACATAATAATAATAATAATAATATTAAATTAGGTAGATATATTTTGTAAGTATATAATATTATCCAATAAAAATAAGATTCGAAAACTTATTTATTAAATGATCTCAAATACTAACACACAAAATGGAATATTTAGAAATAATTATTGTAAAACATTAAAAAAACAGCTAAATTCAGTAATTAACTTTGAAAATATCAGTAACAATTTATTTTTATTTTTTACAAGAAATTTATATTTCAATGTTTCCATTTATCCCCAGCATTCCCTAATCTGTTATTTCTTTGACCATAGTTCGTCTGGGGTATTACTGACATTGCAGTGCTACTATACTGATATCGACGGCGGGAGAGCGTGTAGTCGTGAAATCACACTTTCAAATGCAGTCAAAGTTAACTCAATTGGCATTGTTTTCCAAATCAAAATGATTCTATATATTTCTTATAACAGATGAACTACATTTGCTTTTTGTTTAGTTTTTTCACACAAATTATTCGTTGTTGTTTTTAAAATATAAATATTAATGGAAATAAGTTCGCTTCTCTTCTATCGATATCATGTTTTCTCAAATAGATTCGTTTCATCATACTGCCACTAGATGTGTTCACTGTTTCAGGAAATCACAGTCAGATTTCCGTTGTATACTAACTGTTAGCTACTGGGATTTTCTGATATCAGTGAAAAAAAGCGCAGGCCGTGAAATATCGCTCATCACTAACGTATGCAATATATTGGGTGAGTCAGTGGCGGATTTAGCACTTGAGAGGCCCTAGGCGCAATTCAATTTTGAGGCCCCCTCTAAATATTTTCATTACCAGTGGCGTACCAACGCCTTTGGGGGCCCGACGCGGGAGTTCCATTATTCCACACCCAAAAAAAAACAAAACGGAATCTCCAATTCAACAACCAAAAAAAAAAAGGAAATACTAGGGTGGATGGAGCCCCTATGCTGACTAGTGAGGCCCCTTAGGCTTGATTTTACAACCAAAAAAAAAAAAAGGAAATAATTGGGTGGATGGGGCCCCGAGGCTGACTGGTGAGGCCCCCTAGGCTTGCTTTTACAACCAAAAAAAAAAGGAAATCTTGCTTTTACAATAAAAAAAAAAGGAAATCTTGCTTTTACAACCAAAAAATAATTTGTTTTTTTATTTTGAGAGGTAAATTTTGAGGCCCCCTTGATTGATGAGGCCCGAGGCTTCCTGCGCCTATTGGGAAATCCGCTGGGGTGAGTGCAAAAGTTCTACCCGTTTTTATTATCCATAAAGCAGAGCAAATAAACGCAAAATGAACAGTACCCATTATTGTGCATAATCCCCATTGCTACCCAGATCCTCTTGGCATCTTTCTGGTAGGAGATTAATCCCTTGGCGGTAAAATTCCGGCGGTTTCGAGTTAAAAAAGTATTGGATGGCAGTTTTCACAGCATCAAGATTATCAAAGATTTTCTGACTGAAGGAATTGTTCAACGCACGAAATACGTGATAGTCAGTTGGTGCCAATTCAGGAGAATAGGGAGGGTGGGGTAAAACCTCCCAACCAAAGCCCAGTTACTTTTGGCGAGTGATGACAGCAGCATGTGGCCTGGCATTATCGTGATGAAGGATAACACTGCGACGATTGATGAGACCTGGCCGCTTTGCTACCAAATTTGAATGCAGCCTGTCTAACTGTAGACAGTAGAAGGCAACTTTGATGGTTTGGGTGGGTGGCAGGACCTCCCAGTGAATTATTCCCTGCACATCCCACCACACACTCAATAACACCTTCTTGGGATAAAGTTCAGCTTTCGAAGTCGATGCAGGCGGATCAGAAAAGCGACACACAGTCCTACGACGCATTACGTTACGGTACATAACCCACTTCTCATCTCCTGTCACAATTCGTGTCAAGAATGGATCATTTTTGTACCGGAAAAGCAAGGAAACACAGGTGGCGATTCGGTCATCCCGTTGATTAGCTGTCAGGTTATGTGGAACCCAACGATCCAACTTTCTCGGAAAACTCACTTAACCAGCCGTTACTCGACCGTTGTCCGGTGTACGTTGAAGGTCTCCGCTAATTCTTGCACGGTTGGGTTGGGGCTTGTTCCTTATGGCTTGGTCAATATCGTCCTCTCCAACGTGTGATGGCCGTCCACTCCTAGCCTGATTTTGGCAGCTTCTGCCTCCTTCCCTAAATTTTCGAAACAATCGACTACATGTACTTTCGGCTATTGCAGGGGTGCTCAGACTGCGATCGACCACAAAATATTTTGGCGACAAGCGATCGACTATTACGACTAAGCTAAAGCATAGCTACTAATGAAAAGACGTACATACTAAAGAAAAATGCTTTTATTGCACATACTTAGAGATATAAAATATACATAATATATTACATAACTAATTACATAATTATAACATAGTCTTAAATTGCTAATTTTGACTGGATGCTGATGCAGGACATTGCATATCATCCACGTGCTTTTCAAAGGATGCCACGTAATTATTGAGCGCCAACCGCATGCATGATAGCATCTGTTCATCATTAAGCCGATTGCGATATTTTGATTTAATTATTTTTATTTCTGAAAATGCAGATTCACTGAAGTAAGCTGATCTGAACAATCCTGTTTACTTTATTTATTTTTTATTTGTTATTCAAACATTATTTGTTTCAAACATGGATATTACTCTTCGGGTATCAAAGACCAAAATGTGGTATCTGTTGCTCTGGCTTCGAGATGTATATCTGACATTATGTGCAATACCTTATTTTGGACAGAAGAGATCTCCAGATTGAAAGTGTTGGATATTTCAGTAGCAGATTTTTCAACGTCTTCACAAAAAATTGGATCCGTTCGTTTATCGAAATCAGAGAAACGTCTTTCAAACTCGCTCAGAACGTTTTTTAGCTCTGTCTTGTAATTATCATAATTTAAGTGAGAACTTGCTCTTGCTTCCAAAGCTGGAAAATTTTCGAGATCCTTTTTGTTCAGTTGATTAATAAATAACTTTAATTTGTTTTTAAAAGAGTTTATTGCGCTAATCATATCGATAATGGTTTGATTTTTACCCTGTAGCTCCAAGTTAATGATATTCAAATGATTTGTGACATCTGATAAGAAAGCTCAATGAAAGAGCCACTTTTCGTTTTTAAGTATCTCAGCGTCGTCACCTCGTTCATCTAGAAAAGAAATAATTTTAGGAAGTAATTCCTGGAACGTTTTTTAAAATTTTCCGCGGTTCAACCACCTCACGTCTGTATAAAGAAGTAAATCAGTGTGCTCAGCAGACTCGCTAGCTTCCAATTGCAATTTGAAGAGGCGTCTTAGTAAGCTTCGCGCACGGATGTAATTCACGTTCTTTGTGGTAATGTCCATGACATTTTTCGTATTTAGTATTTTTGAACATAAAACTTACTGAGGAATGATGCAATGGAATGTGAAAAACGATGGGAAGTCATCATTAGATCGATACAATGCTACAAACCCATTTTTATTGCCAGTCATGGATGGTGCTCCATCTGTTGTAATGCACACGAGTTTCCAAATCGGTAGCACAAACTTTTTAACAAAATTCAGAAAAGCTTTATAAATATCTTCTCCACGAGTTTTTTTTTTTCAGTGGTAGCATTGTCAACAATTCTTTAGCCGACATATCAGAAAATACCATTCGAATGAAAATACTTAACTGGGCACTACTTTTCAAATCTTGAAAACTTCTTTCTGCTACTTTCGACTTCTTAATTCACTCTTTTGCGTAAAATCATTTTCATAGTTGTTATGCACGGTTTTTTAATGCCTTTTTTAAGTTCCGCGTTTATACAATCACTGCTTCAGTTCCACCGAACCTCGACAAACAAGGCAAACACACTTATCTTTTGCCATAACAGACAAGAATTCGTCCTCCCAATCACTTAAAATGATAGGTTTTAATTTTTTTTCGCTGCAATCATTTTATGTTGCAAACTCTAC
The DNA here is from genome assembly GCA_023159025.1 of Thereuonema tuberculata. Classification (NCBI taxonomy): domain Eukaryota; kingdom Metazoa; phylum Arthropoda; class Chilopoda; order Scutigeromorpha; family Scutigeridae; genus Thereuonema; species Thereuonema tuberculata. The sequence continues at coordinate 8,312 of JAFIDM010082933.1, read as the reverse complement.
GTATAAGTATTCTAATCCCTTAGTAATAATGAATGAGATAATGCTGCGTTTGCTTTATATAATATATGAAAAACTAATTTTAGAAGAATCTGTAAAATTCTAGCCAATCAGTGCCCTGAACGTCACGCGGTTGCGATGCTTCTAGAATATTTCGACCCGTCAGAGCGCAGCGTGACACGATCGAGTGTTGTCTAGAAAACTTTCGTGCGCATGCGTAATAAATGACAGGTCTCAGCTTGAATTGAAACTAACTTTTTTTTAAACAATTAATCTAGCCTAGAATTTTCGGCGTCCATAATCCGTAATTATTCAAAAGTGTCGCGTGTGAGTGACCGCCGCAGAAATGAAATTATTTTGAATTGATACCTATATTACTTCCGCGATCGACTCCAAAAGCTCTCGCGATCGGCTGTTTGGGCATTCCTGATCTAGATGATGTCTTTGTGACACATTAAAAATTTCACTTTCATCTCTTCTTTCTTTCAGGTCAAACTGTAACTTCACGCACAATTCACCTACAATGCCAATTTTCCTTTTAACCATTTCAAGTGAAATCCATTTGCGCCACGTTTCTACTGCTCGTCCACGGGTATGCAAATTGCCACAAGCTGTTTTGTCTGATTTTGTGTTTATAACCATTAGAAGTGGTCATCCTTAGGGTTTTGAACGCCTGTGTATATTATAATGATTTGGAAGAGGTTTAGATTATTAGTAATCCTAAGGATAAAGTTAAATATAAAGAGGGTTTAAAATAATTTCATCCATCCATCCATCCCTCCATAGTATTCTGTCCAAAGACAGGTCCAGTTCTATGGAGGTCTCACATGGATCTCCTAGAAACACCTGAGGAAAGATACTGGGGGTTGTTTTCCGTTGCCTGCCCCTAGGACGCCATTAAGGAATGATGTCAGACCGAAGAGAAAGTGAAGAAGAGGCTGGACAACACAGGAAAGGAAATTGAAACAGCCATGCCACTGCCGGGATTCGAACCTAGGTACTGGTGCACTAGTCGCCACGGCTGGCCGCCGCCGAGATCGCACGGCCACGCCAGCACGGCTAAAATAATTTATAACTACTGAATGAAACTTGAATTTTTTTTTTGATAATAAGGGGAATTCAGTTGTAGTTTTTCAAACAATATATTCTCCAAACTTGAGATCATATTTTTTGCGAGGAATTTGGGAGCTATAGCAATCAAAATCGGTAGCTATTGCGTTTGACCTTTACGTCCATCCGTGCCTATCCATCCCTAACAACTTGCAAACGAAAGGTAGGATCGACAAACGGATTTCACCAACTTTTCAAAGGCTCAAACAACTTAAGAATAGGTATTATAGAAATTTCTCCATAACTGGACTATAACTTCCATAAAATCTTTTAATCGTGATATTTCGCATATTTTTTTCAAATATGCTTCGTCGGACGTTTTTTTAAAAAACTCCTTTTTTTTATACAGAATACACAACAATGATATGGTTTACACAGAATATGGTTTACAATGGTAGAAAGCCAATGGTAATACATCAAGAATGTTACAATATTATTAAAATTAAATATGATAGGAACGAAACTTCTTCATTATGTTAGGTGTTGTACCATTATTATAGATAAAAACAAGGGGAGGTAAAGAACCATATCATTGTTATGTATTCTGTGTAAACTACATCATTGTTGTGTATTCTGTATAAAAAAAGGAGTTTTTTAAAAAAATTAAAAGATTTTATAAAAGTTATAGTGCAGTTATGGAGAAATTTCTATAATACAAGGTGAAATATTTTTCAGTTTTTAGGAATAGGTATTTTTGGGGGGCCTCCCCACATTACGAAAGTTCTATTATTAATAAAATGTTATGGATTTTTTTTTCTTTAAAAGCCAGTAAAAATTAAAAAAAAAATCTGAAATCATAGGTGAACTTGGAGCCGCGATAAATTTCCAGAAACATAGAAAAAACAAACTACTTAAATAATCTGAATTTTTTTTCCTTAAGAAATGTGGAAAACATTTTGAGATCAAACGCTTATAGGTCCAAAAACTGATGTGAATCACAAATCTACTGTCCTCCCGGTCTAACATTGAAAAAGAACCATATTTAAAATTAGGTTTTATTTATATTTAATTAAGTGTTTAGAAAATTAATAAAACGAAATTGGTATAACTCATTTAGCATATATCGATAATGTCAAAACATTTAATAATATCAGTTAAAAACTGCGGTATACAATAGAAAAAAGTGGTTCACACATCTACTAAAAGCATACACAGCCTTTATGAAAGTCCAAAATTATTATTTAGAGAGAAAAAAAATTAACATAAAGGAATAAGACAAGAGTGTAATATCTTACCTATCAAAACATCCGAGATATAAAAGTGTAAGGTAAAAATGTTCCTAAAGACAGACTTCAAAGAACTGTCTTTAAGCCAAATGCAGTTCCACATATAACTTAAAAATAATAATTTAAAAAAAAAACATTCTTGGAAGTAAAAACATTTTTAATTTGTCATTGAAAATCAAAGAACAGGTTTCACATTTTAAACATAACGTTGCTTTCTAAAAAGACAAAGTTAGCAAACAAAATCAACAACACCCAAAGAATACGTTGTACAAGTTCTTAGAAAGGAAAAAAAAAAACAAACAAACAAACAAACAAACAAACTAAAGACATGGTATTGAAAGTTACATGAGGTAATGGTAGTATCAACATTGTTCATAATGCTGGGCACAAGGGAAAAAAGAATTAACAAAATACAAGCATCAGAAATAAAATTGGTAAAACATGTGAAAGGATGCATAAGAACAGATTGAATGAGAAATGACTACTTAATAAATAAACTATGCGTCCAGGCAAATACAAAAATAATAACACAATACAAAATGAAACGGAAAGAATAAGGTACTGAAATAGTACTGTTGAAGAGGCATTACAGTACAACAATATTACGATGCTTAATGTATATTCGTTTCGTTTTCCGTTTTTTGCTTCTTTTTGTGTCTCCTTTTAGATCGATCAATAGCATGCTATCACATCTTGAAGAACCTACAGGCCTATGCTAACATTTCTTTAAAAGAATCCCCGCTTTCGATGAAAATTACAAGATAGAACAAAACCATTAAATAAATAAATACTATAAACATTATTATTAAATTTAAAAGTAAATAATTTGCTGCAGGTTGTATTATGAAATTTTAAAATTTTACACAGGTCCTTCGGCTTCTGAAATATCATCTTGAATGCTATGGAAAGAGACTAAATAATAAAGTTAATATTTTTTTAATTATTTAAGTCACTTCGTCAATTATTTAGAGGTTTACTTCTATCTGATACATACGTAAACTAGTGTTTGTCTGTGTTTCAGATTTGCAGTAATCTCAGTTTTCATAATACTGTTAATGCAGTTAGTGCAGTGTATGTGAGTGACATCAACAATAAATTATTATATGTTTACCATTCATTTTTTAATGATATTTTCAATTTTTTTAAACAATTTGCAATGAGTTCATAAAATAAAAACAGTAATATTTTATATATAATAATCGTAATATTAATAATAATAATATTGAAAAATGGTAGATATATTTTTTTTCTAAATACAAAATATTACAAAATATAAATAAGATTCGAAAAACATTTATTAACTTATCTCAAATAATACCATATAAAATTTTATATTTGAAATGATTATTGTAAAATTTAAAATAATAGCTAAATTCAGTAATAACCTTCAAAATATCAGTTATCTTTTATTTATATTTTACAAGAAATTTATATTTCAATGTTTCGATTTATCCCAATCTGTTTTTTTCTTTTACCAAAGTTCGTCTGGGCTATTACTGACATTGCGGTGCTACCGTACTCATATTGACAGTGGAGAGCGTGTAGTTGTGAAATCACACTTTCAATTGCAATCACAGTTAACTAAATCGGCATTGTTTTCCAAATAAAAATGATTCTATATATTCTTATAAGAGATGAACTATATTTGCTTTTTGTTTAGTTTCTTCACACAAATTATTCGTTGTTGTCTTTAAAATACAGTCGGACTATTTAACGAAGTCCACGTTTTCAGGTCGGAACGGAGACGTTTGACGTCAGGATGAGCAGATTTGTCATCAAACGTTGGGTAGAATTTTCCAAGACGGCGAAATCGGACTTGAGCAAAGTTGCCGTTACGTCCAACCAATCACATTCCAGCAGTCAATGTGCAGCCAATCAGAAGAAACCGCTTTCTCCCCAGCGAAAATCAAATCGAAGAATCGCCATTTTTCTCGTCGTATCGGATTTTAAATGAAAGAGAAACATATTCACTTACTTCCTAACTTCAAGAGACTTATTTCTATCCATACAATCGAAGGAAAGTTGAAAAAATTCTTCATTATTCTTTGAATAAAATGTTCAGCGCCAATGACGCTCCTTTGTGGACATTGCCAGTAATTTTTGTCGAAAGTATCCAAGCATAATGTGGTCAAATATGCTCAAAAGAAATAAATTCATATTGTAGAATGATTTATAGTCAGATCCGACATCCATCCAAGTTTTAAATTTATCTCAGATTCAGGATTCAGCGATATTTTCTCATTTTTCAAGAGAAGCGCCGTATGAATAATAAAAATAAATTCGTTACTTAGAACTATTTCAAATGGTAACTCGCGTGTGTTACATTTAAAATTGTGTAAAACTATAATTACATATTAAAATTGAGGTTTGCTGTACCTTTTTTTTCTTTAAAATGTTAATAGGATTCTGAATCTTATTTAATCTGAATGGTTAAATAAAATAAATAAATAAGATTTTCAGCTAAAAATCAAGAACAAAGCCTTAAGAAATCCTAATAACTTTTCACTTTAAATGCTACAAAAAAAAATTAAAAGACTTTGTATAATACTGTGAAAGCAGTTTATGTACATATCATTAAAACAATATACAATAGCTTTTGATTTGTTCATTAAAAAAAAAACAGAATAAAAATGACACACCCTATAAAAGTGGCAAATAGAATTATATTTTTTATATCTAGGCCTCAAGATTTATTTAGTAGAATTTAATTATCCTTTATTAATGTTTATTACACTTATTAATCAAACTATACATGAAACCGACAGTGCAATTATAAGACCAAAGGTAATCCTGAATCACTAAAACGATTTATTGAAAACATTATAAAAGAAAAAGAACGTGATGTCAGAATATATTAAATATTTTGCTATCAAATAAAAACTAGTTCTGAGTCAACATATAAACTAATAATTTCAAGACAGATCATACACCAGTGTCAAAATAAATTTTATATCTAAACAATTACTCTTTTATTTTCTTTAGATATTACTTAGCAAAATGTTTTGTTAACAGAGGTGTATATATAGTGTTACCTCCGCAAAACGGACAGTCACGGGACCGGAAGTTTCGTCCGTTCTTGGGAGGTGTCCGCTATTGGGGAGGACTATCTTTTTTTTTTCATTTTTAAGCTTACAGCTTGTCATTTAATGAAAAATTACGTAGAATCCTAATTAAATTTCTACAATTATCATTGCGATAATAGAGAATATGAACAATTGCAAATTATTTACTATATTCCTTTTTAAATGAGTGCTTACTTAAATAATGAAATTAATGACAGTATATAGAAAATTAATTTCTAGCCATCTATTTGATGCCTTAAACGTGTCCAATCCCAAACTTTGACCGAATTCTCTGGCTTTTTCTTGAAGCAAAATACCACCTATAGGAATCTTCTTTGCATGAGCACAGTGGAACCATTTTATGACCACTTTGTCGATTTTGCTTGTTTCAGTTTTAGGAAAGTTCAAGTTCTTTGAATTTTCGTTTGAATTCACCATCCTCATTTTTCAAATCTCATCGTTGTCCTTCAAAAGTTCAAATATCTGAGCTTTTCCAACTTTAAAATGTTCAGAAAGACAACGCACACTCAGCTTTTCTTTTTCAGCAACTTCAAGAACATCAATTTTTTCTTTCAGTGCCAATCTCTCCCTTTTTGACGCCCTTTTAATTCGCACTAAATTTTATCAACACGTTTATAGGATAGCTTTATGAGGTATTGATATTTACAAAGCAACTGCAGTGTAAAAAAGGGCCTCAGACTCGTGCATTGAATCGCGGGACACAGATACAATGTATCAATGTATGGGGGGGGGGGGGACACCGATACAATGTATCAATGTCTGGGGCACTGATGTAAATACAATCATGATGTGTTTGTCAAAATGTTAATCGAAAATTTTTTTTTTTTTCACAGTTAAAATAACTGTCCGCTATTCAGAGTATCCGCTATTCGGAGTGGATAACATTGAATGTCCAATTGTAAGGGACTGGGACCCGCAATAATGTCCGCTAATTAGAGGTGTCCGCTATTCAGGGTGTCCGTTAAAGAAGGTTACACTGTATTTATTTTTTTTTGACAGAATAAAGAGAGAAACAGATGATTTGGAAGAATAACTCTAAAATATATTTTATAGAATGCTAATTGTCTAATAATTTTAGATGTAATTGTTCTATTCACTGGATTTTACATGAAAATAATTGTAGTTCAGTCGGACCTCTATTTAACGAAGTCGCTAAATCCCGAAAAAAAAGTTCGTGATATAGAAAATTCGTTAAATAGAGATTCACCTTTTAAAATTACTTTAAACTACATAAAACAGATTTAAAATACATAAACAATAAATATTATTAAAAAAAACCACAATAATTTTAATGACATAAAGAGTACATTACCACATGCTTACTTAAATTTTACTACTAAAGTCTAAAGTGTTTTTGCTCATAGTACGTCACGCATCTTGGCAATGCAACAAAAACCCCTTCATTATTTCCTTCAAATTGTAATCCGCGTCGATTGTTCTGTAATGTAACGCTTTCCTTCCAAAAATAAAAATGAGAAAAACAATCTCAAATAATCAATCTGAAGTAACCCTTTTGCTACTTAATTAGGTCTCCCCTTAGACTTTTCTTCCCCTTTCCATCTTCTTATCTTAATCCCTTTAAACGGAAGGAAAACGTACATGTCACCTAATCTTGGGGCTCGTTAGAGTAGCTCGAATTGTATTCCAGGATCAAAACAAAACAAAAAATTTAATTGTTAATATCTTCAAAACAAAAGTGACAACTTGAATGCTTTCAGTTTAAACATAACTAATATAAATATATTTAACCAACAATTTTAATAGCAGTACAAAAAAAAATTTAATTTACAAGATATTTACTCTCCCTCCCACAGCTTTAGGCGACTTGCTCCAGGAAATTAGCTGTTCCTTAGAGCTAGAATAAACTTTCATAACCCCCATTCTCCATCTATTTAACAACTGGATTTTAATTCCCAAAACGTTTGGTTCTAGTAAACAAAAGAAAACCCATACGAGACTATCAAAATTACACACTTAAACAATAAAAAAAAAGCATATGAAAGTAAACCTTTAGAGAGTGGACCTGGAGTTATAAAAGAAAATTAATTTAAAAAATAATGTATACACTTATTATTTTTCACCAGTGGGCAGTCTTTTTACGCCAAGTTCTCCCTTTCTCTGTTCCTTGGATCTTCCATCTGCGTTGTCTCAGAAACTTCAAACTTCCACTGACTGACCACATCGACTCAAGAACAGTTCTCATTCACTCATAATCAACTGCTCTCTCGACACCCACGGCAACTTAGGACCTTCTGCTCAACTGTTGGACACTACGGCTCATGAATAGTTCGTTTTTGCTGACGATTCATCTATTCTCTCGACACACACGTCAACTTAGGACTTTCTACCCAATTGTTGGACACTACGGCTCAGGAACAGTTCTCTTTCACTGACGATCCATCTACTTTCTCGACACACACGTCAACTTAGGACTTTCTATCCGACTTTTCAACAAAAGCTATTATTACAGCCCGATAAGAACATTAAACTGGGATTTACTTAAACTTTACTCTTTTTTTTTTCAAAAGTAAAAATCCTACTTTTTTTTTAAAAAAACATATTCGTAAAATTCTATAACTTGATTAAAAGCTTAATGTATTTATTGGGTGAGTGCAAAAGTTCTACACGTTTTTGGGTATGAAAATTTGAAATGGAATTGCCCTCACACATGACATTGTAATGTCGCAAATCGTCTGCCAATCAAATGTGTGGATGCCTCCCATATAAATGCATTGTATCTCACAAAGTTAATCATCTCAAAAAAAAATATCAGAGGGGGTAACATGAAAAGCGAGGTGAAACATATGAGATATATATATATAAAAGAGACCATAGCACACAAGTCTTGATAAACAAAAATATATCTTCACATAACATGTTTCGAGAATTTCTCGTC
>JAFIDM010082932.1:0-21729 GCA_023159025.1 Thereuonema tuberculata | reverse complement strand
TCCGAATATCAAAGTTATATCATTTTATTAAATCAGAGATGACGATGGAGTAATATAAAATTTTGAGTTAATAATTGGAGGCGAATTGAAAATGCATCGTGAATAAGTTACATTTCTTTATAAGCTAACAAAATATTTTCAACTCTTTGCCAAGGACATTTTGTCGTGCCATTTTTGTTTTATTTACCTCTGTTTCTAATTCATTTATTTTATTCTCTTCCTTATTTATTATTTTATCTTGGAAAAGTTTTTATTTTCTTGTTTAGTTATTTCCAGCCTATTTTTCTCTCGTTTCTACTTGTTTTTGCCCAGTTACCATGACAACCTTTTTTCCCGTGGGAACTTGACCCCTCTCTGTCTATTTTGCACTCCTTACTACCTGACATCTCTTGTGTTTGGTTAATTCTTACTGTCCTCTATCATTCTTAACAATTATTTTTGGCTGTTATTTTCTGCGGAATCCCCCCTCCCCTTTCGTCTTTAGTTTAATTGAAATGTACTCAAAGATCGTCTCGGCTTCACTCTTGTAACCACGAAAAATGTAGTCTCCTATCTTACAGGACGATGTGAATATCTTGTAGGCTGAAGACTTATAATTTTGATGCAGTTAGTAGTAGACAGTTTTACCGACAATGGACGGACGGGCTCATTTTATCCTTACTTTGTTTCAACATCAAGCGAACTCATTTGTGAAAATTCATTGTGCTGTGTCTGTGCTTCAAGAAATGATCTAATATGGTAAAACTACGGTTCAAACTGCAGCTAAGTAGTGACTGTAAGACTACGACAATGCTGTAAGTAAATTTATCTTCACTTTCCTGATGACCAGATCGGCGAGACTGCTGCTACTAGAAAACTGTGTTATGTGAATCTCTCAGACATTAGTTTTTGTAATTAATCGTTGTTTATTCTTATAAAGGATGAAGCCGATCATTCTACCGTGCATTTCTCTTCCTCTAGTTGTATTTTTTATTTATCTTATTGTGTGTGAATTCTTCAGTTATCTTATTTTATTCTCTATTTATCTTACTCATCATTATTCTTGTATTTTTATTCATTTTATTAAACTTGTTTATTGGATATTGAGTCAAGGTTTAACATGCCATTTGTTGTAGTAATTTATTTGACCATGTTTTATCTTATGCCATTATCTTCTTTGCTTCTATCTTTGGATTCATTTTGAGCCCCGCGGGATCAGAATAAACATTTATAACTTCCACGTACATTTTTCTAAGACGTCTCATAATAAGCATTGGAATTCGTTGTATATTAAGCATTTAAAAGAAAATCAAGAATTTAGCAAAGATTGTGTAAGTATTCTCCATTACTTTTAATGTCTCTTTCTTCTCAATTAAATTTTCTGAATATATCCTTTAATAATTTCGAAAGATAATATGTGTTGTTTCACGACTGCTTCTATTTTGATTTCTTGTATTTTTTTTTTTGCAGACCGATAACCTAAACCAGTAGTCTTCAAAATTTTCCAAAGCACTTTCGGAACCCTTCGCTTTGAATGTCATTTCTTTGGAACACTATTACAAAAAAAAAAAGGCACTGAAGGTATTTTATTTTAATTTCAACGTCAAATGTTTTAAAATTAAAGTTTAGATATTGACAATTGAATTTAGTTTTGATCAGAATCGAGATTTTACAGCTGACTTTATATATATATTTTTTATATTTCTGTTGATTATAATTTTTTAAGTAATGCAATAATATAATTTGTAATATAAATTGTAAACCGAAATTGCATAGAATAATACTTTACAATCCAATTCAAATTCAGTAATAAAGAACACCCGAGCAGTCGCACTGAATGTTTGGGCTGCCCTTAAGCTCCACTCATTATTTAAATAGACTATATAATCAGAGATTACCTTGAGAAGGGATCTCGATCAATATTATAGGCCGGAAACATTGTTAAATAAGCCTATACAGGTTTTTAAACTTTTAACTGTAAATAAATGGTGCAAATATGGTTGACTCTGAATAATATATATAAAATAAAGTAAATAATAAATAAAAATACATTAAAAAAATATATAAAACAAAAAAAATAAAAAAAAGAATGTATAAGATAAAAAGAGCAAGGTCTTAAAATATTCCGTTTTAGTTATTCTAAATTTTCTAAATTTTAATTTCAACTTTCGCCACTTACGCCGCTGATGACGTGAAGATAAATTCGCCGTATCTTCACAGAAACAGTGATATGATTTTGTATTGGCATTTTCAATTTCACATCACTGTACGGCTTGATATGTTTAGTAATATAACCGGAAGTTAATTTTATTCTTATATTCTATACTTTTCTTGCAAATGATTGATTGAAATCTTTGCTTTGCGAAACATATCTATCCTTGACCGCTACCATCGATACTGCCTTCGTATGTGAAGCCAAGAGCTGTAAATTCAAATCAGGCTGTACTGCGAATGTAATAGATATGAAAAACTAAACGATATGCTGTTTAGTGTCTTGAAAGCATGCGCCAATATTGAAGAAAGTTTTAGGCTGGAAATTATTTTTTTTAATATTATAATCATAAACCAAATACTAAACACTAAATGGAAAAATAAATAATTAAAATATTGTAATCAGATCTTATAAATATAGCCGAGGTATACTTGCTGCCTATGAAAATTCGCCATTGCAATACGATTTACTTTACTGCATATTTGTAGGAATAAAAATAAGAAAATACAATTTTTTTTAAAGATACAAATTTTTTATTGAAAACTATAACGATTATATAATGCCATTTATTTTAATATATTATATAATGTATCAGAATGTAATATCAGAAGTAAATAATAATTGACTAAATTCAATGATTTGATATAAAAAATCTAAATTTTTATAAAAAAAAGTTGTGGAACACTTGAAACGTTCCACGGAACCCAGTTTCTATGTCGATGATCTAAACCAGTGGCTCGCGAAGGTGTTACATGTGGCCCGCTGTTTTATTCCGTTTTTTTTTTTTTTTTTGGTTGTTCGAATAGGAGATTCCGTTTTTTGGTTTTTTTTTTTTTGGTTGTTGAACCTGGAGATTCCTTTTTTTTTTTGGTTGTTGAATAGGAGATTTCGGTTTTTTTTTTTTGGTTGTGGCCCGCGAGATTCACAGCAAAGTCAATTTTGGCCCCCAGATTACGAAAGGTTGGGCACCACTGATCTAAACCATATTCAGATAATTTCTTCTAAACGCGAGTTAACAGGTGAACACTTACAAAGACGTAACAATGAATCAGTCATTTAACTTCAAGATAATCAATTACAGATACAGCATCTCATTGGTTCGTTCAGTTATTTCTCAAATTAACTTTTTCTCTCTAAACACGTCTAATTATATGGAGAGTAAATTGGAAGCGATGAAATATTTCATAGCATTTTTGTCGAGAAAAATACGATAAACGCAGAACTCTAAGAAGTTCTGGAAATTGAATTCATGTCAAGACTTGTATATTTTAAAAAGTACCAACTCACTAATACTGGTTTTAGTGGAAATTATATGGAAAAGAAATGGGTTTCATGCTAGTGGAAATTGTGCTGTTAAATTATTAATAATATAAATGAATGATTAATTACTTAGTAATTATTGTTAATTAATTGACATCCTTTTATACTAAATTATTATTGTAACAACAATTAAATTTGTTGATGCTCCATGCTTTTTTTTTATTATGCTGTTCAACCCGTTCTTTGTTTGTTTGTTACTTTATTCTAATTTTTGACTTGAAAAAAGGAAGATGTATACTTCCTGAAAATTTGTCTTTTGTATTTAGTATTTAATAAATATTTTAAATACTAATGTGATGTGTGAGTTTATATTTTAAAAAATGTGAATTTTTTTTACGTGCGCATGATGAGTAAAAGCAATGAAATGGATACGCCGTCGCACTATAATGTTTAAAAAATTTAAAAATTAAACAGATTATATTTTTAATCTGTTTTTAATTTTTAAATTTTTTAAACATTATAGTGCGACGGCGTATCCATTTCATTGAGTTTATATTTGTCTAACATATTCGAGATGGAAAGAAGGAAGATCGTGGAAAAATATTTTTTACTAATTACTGACAAAATAATCAGTAAAATTAAATTATATTACATAACCTAACAGAATATATACACATTAGGAAAGATCTCAACAATTTGGTAAGCGATCCCTTAATAATTCGGTTGAAATATTAAGATGATAAATAGAATATTTTCGTATCAATATCACAAACAATTTATATAAAACTAGGAATTATTATGATTTTTGTATCCTGATTATTATAACGATAGCAAATTATTCTCTTCTTGCATTTTTTAATCTCGAAAAACTATTTTAATGTTTTCGAAGTTTCTTAAATACACAAGAGTACAAGTACACTTCTTGTACACAAGAAAGCAATGAACAATGTTATATAGATATCCAGTCGACATACCTCTTTTTATATATCTTTTAAAAAATACAATATTTCTTTTCCTTAAATAGAAAGCTTCATGAGGTTCTGAGGACAGGAAAAAAAAATTTTTCTTTGCCTCTTAGAATTTGTTAAAAAGAAGTATGTCGACTGGATATCTATATAACATTAACAGCAAATTCGAAATTAGCCGAACGAATTAAGGCACTAGCGATTAGTAACACATAAATAATACTTCAAAAGTTAAAACCAAGTGTTTATTTTTATTTTATTTTTAGTGTGTATTTTTTGTGCGATTATTTTAGATTTGAGAAGCATATTTTTTCTTACGGACATAAAGAATACTTTTTATTCATACATTCACTATTCTTATTAAAAATCTCTTATTAAAAATAAACAAAATCGATCAAGTTCGAATATTAATATTACTTAAAAATAAAATCTCATTTCAGCTAAATATGGATCCACATATTTATCACACTGTTAATTACAGGATGGCCCCCAAAAAAAATACTGAAACACGAATGGCCCATTCAGTTCTGTTACTGCTAAATGATCTAAATGGCAAGATCAGAATCAAATCAAAGGCCCATTAACAGCAGTAAAAGATTTTAATGACATAGCAGAGTGTGATTAACAATTCTAACATTAAAAATAGATACTCGTCTGAAGCATAACAAATCTTTATATTTAATAAGCACAAGATAATACAGATAACGAAAATAGTTGCAATTCTAAAATAAGGTTCTCTTAGCTAGATATTAACATTGAATAAGAACTTTCTTTAAACTCAACAACAAAATTCTATTTCAAAAACTACTTGAATTCTAAAGCTTTATCATTAACTAAATGACATCCAACGTATTATGTCTTAATTTAAGTATATCATAAACATGAATTATTCACATGACATAATAATAAAATCCACAAGCTTTATGTTCTAGAATTCATCAATCAATGGCTTATAAACCTCAAATAAACTAAACAGTTAATTTTCTCTAGATGTACAACATTTACAGAAATGAAAAATATCTGAAAGTTGGTTGCATTATAATCTTGGATTAAACTCAATAAATCCTATCTGAGAAAATTCTTAAAATATAAAACATCTTTATAATCGTGTAACATATATTACAGAAACATAGCATAATACTTTAAACAGTTTCAAATTCTCCTTTGTAGAATTATATCAATGACATTAGCTATCGTTCGAAAATTAAGAATTTAAACCTAACAGTTCAGAATCGGAAATATAAATATTCCTCCTTTGGAATCTCGACGAATCCCTTGCTTCTAACGTCAGGTCACTACGGGTTCTCAGAATAAAACAATAAATGATTTATCCTACCTTAACTTGACGTGGAATTCAGTCAAACTCATTTCTGGTCACTCGATCTGAAAAGGTCGTGTTCCATTTCGACAGCATATCCAATGAAACTTATTTGTTGACACTTAATCTATCAGACGTTCCTTACAAATACAATTCCCAGAATTGCTGAGCATGAAGCTTTAAACGTAGAAATAGATTTCTAATCCTGATTAATGAAATCTATGAGGAAACGTTACAACACATGTATCACATCTATCGGGAGTTCCAATGCCTATTTTCTCGTCGACTAAACCCCAGAAAGTCGATTCTCCAAGAAAAATTTATCTATTCCGAAAGTACACTGACTTTCGAATAATACTCCGGCATTTCAAAATAACTGGGAATTCGCAATTGCCGCCTCATCCAGATAGTGGTATTCGAAGGTTGACATCCTATCGAAATATCTCCGTCCTTCAAAAAGATGGTGTGCTACCATCTTTACACAAATAAAATACTGCCAACGGGAGAACGTTCATCTGACTGTATCCAAACATTTCGATTCGGAGTTTAATCACAAACTGATGTGTGTTGCTAAGCAACGAAACTGAACTGACATATATAAGACGACATCTGGTATCAAAATTCATAATCTCAAACGAGCGGCATTGCAAGAAAAACTTTATATCTATTGACATTTAATCAAAACTTGCTATTAAAAAAATGGGGAAAAAAAATAAAAACAAATTTATCCTTTTATAATTCACAACAAGTTCCATCAGTGAAGTTACAGAGTTTGACTTCTGAAAATGACATGTTCCAAACACAGAATTTGTAGCGGCTCATTAAATTTTGTGGCATATCCCGAAATAGCGGCTGCTGCATTTCGTGGAAGACACGAAGAACCTCCTCTGTGAGTTCGGCAATATCGGTGGATGTGCACGGAAGACACTTTCCTTCAGCATTCCCCAAATGTACGCATCGGAAGGACTAAGATCTGGCGAATGTGACGGATCCGGAAAGTCTGTGAACCGAGAGATGACATTTCCATGAAAGGGTTTGATGAGCAAGTCTCTGCACATCCGTGTTGTTTGGCAGGTTGCGTTTCCTTTTGGAAACATTGATCTGCAAAGCTATGTCGACATTGGAAATTTTAACTTAAAATCTTTTTACAGTTTTGAGTTACTATGTCAGGATTACATCTTTTGGAAAAGAGAATAAAAGAAATGTATTAAAAGAGTGTAAGTTTTCTACATTGATAGTGAACTGGAAAATAGAAAGAAAAACTGGAAAATCAAGTACTGGAAAATAAAGAATTGTTAATATTTATCTAATTTTGAATATTTTCTTATTATAAAATGTTATAATTATGTAAATATAATTTCAACAAGAAGTTATAGATATACAATAAACAAGATTTTGACAATCCAAAAAATAATTTTGGATTAAGAATATAAATTAGAATAATTAACAAAATTTTTGATCAATTTTCATTTGAAATGAACAACATTGGAAAGATGTCTACTTTAAAAAAAATAATTTATGAAAAAATAATCCTAGGACAAATTAAATGGGTTATAAAAATGGGTTAAAATGGGTTTAAAATTTGAAAAAAAAAATTATTACTATTTCACATATTTTAACTAAATTTCTCATTAATATATTTTATGTTTTATAAAATTTCAAAATTGTTTATGTTTCTGTCTCTGTAATTGAATTATTGTTATTATTGAATCTCAGCACCTACAACACAGGTTATTTTTTCTAACAACCTAGTAGGACTGTATTGTACTTTTTGTTAATAAATTGTTATTATTATTAAAAGAAAACCACTTTCAATGGGAATAATAAATTTGGCATTTCAAGTAAAAGTTCAAAGTTTCAAAAATATTACAATATTCTCTTTGAAAGGAAAATTAAATAGAATCTATTTTTATTTTTGAGGTGCCATATTCTTTATCATGTTTGGTATAATGCTGCTGCAATTTTATCCGATACATCATTATTCATTCATTCGTTAGCGTTTTGAACTGTTAAGGCTCTTCGCTGCAGCCACAACCACACGCCATTTTCTCCTATCCTGAGCCTCTGTCCTCCAATCGAAGGAGTGTTCGAAGGTCTTCCATAATCTTTTCCGGGTATAATACATCATTATACTGTGATAAAATAACACTGATTTTTTTATTTATAGAAAATGATATTGAAACATGATAGTCAATTTAATTACAATGATCCAATCTCAATTACTAGCTATAATATTACTTTATAATAATATATAATACACGGTTGATTTGAATCATAGCAGTTTTCTGTAAGCTTAAAGAAACAGAATATGTAACGAAGTTATAATAATATTTCGAAGGTCTCTATTACAGTGTCATTAAATTCTGCATATTACTTATTTGATATTGAACATTCTGGTAAGTATTTCTATTTGTTAATTCGTTAATGTCTTATTAGGACTGTAAATATGAAACCGGAATTTGCCCATAGATGGCACTAGCTGTCAGTGTAGTTACCGGCAAATCGCGTCATTGGCGCCATTGGTTTATTGAGATCTGACAATTATTTTCAACTCACAATTATACAAGTTTCATACAACAGTATAGTTTGTAATAGCGTTGAACATGTCGAAGTTTGGGCCTTGAAACTACGATTTGCGGACAGCATTGATTTTCTGTTACCATTTGAAGAAACTGCTGCAGAATCGCATGAAATGCTTGTCGAAGCTTACGATGAGCATGCTCTTGGTAAATCACAGTGCTTTGAGTGATTTAAAAACTTCAAAAGTGGTGATTTTGACGTGAGAAAGGAAGAACGTGGAAGACCACCGAAAAAGTTTGAAGACAGGGAATTGCAGTCATTATTGGATGAAGATGACGCTCAAACGCAATAACAACTCGCGGATCAATTAAATGTGATACGAGAAGTGTTACTCTGCTAAATTATGCGTTGTAATAAAAAAGTTTTTTATAATGCTTATATAGTAATATTTGTTTATATGTTGCACAATGGACAGATAATTACATAATGAATACAAAAATAAAACAATAAAATGTATTAATGACTTATTATACTAGTGACATTTTAACAAAATATCAAACCCTTTGTTTATATTACAAATTCATATTATATTTTAATCTTCTATTTTGCATTCAGCTTATGCATTAAATATTTAAACTCCTGATTCAAATATTATTTAAACTCAATAGTTTAACTAATGATTCTTTCTTCTTAGCTGAAATCTATAATCATTATTTGATGAATATAATTAACAATGATTATTAAAATTGAACATTTCTGATTTAAGTTATTTTCAGTTTTCTTATGAATTGAATTATTCTCTGTTAAAGAGAATAACTTCTATCACATTTATCTTTTATCTGCACACTATAACTTGTACACAGTTTTTAGAGAATTGTTCTTTTGAGTATCTTCTCTTGCTTGCTTCCGTTTACTTAAATAATAATAAATAAATTGACTTACTTATTATTATTCTTAAAATAACTCATCACATCAATTGATTCAAATGTAATGATATAATTCCCGTGGCTTTTCATCTAGTTAACATCAACATAAATATGGCAGCCAATATTCTAACAAGAACATCCATTCTTATTTTTCTTACGTCGTAATTCATTTCTGCCTACAAACATTATTAAATAGACATTAGGATGAATATACAATAACAAATAATTTAACTGGAAATTATCGATATATATTTCACATAGACCAACATGAATATTAAATTCATTTCTGATATTTATATTATAAGAATATAGGCAACATTAGAACCTCTTCCATTCTAATATTTTTCTTTTACTACATAACAATAAAACAGGAAATCACATACACATGTTCCAGTCATTCAGGCCTATTCTGTAAGCATCTCGTTATGTGATGACTACCGGTTAACCGATCTTAACGATAATTCTGATTCTGTAACGGCGTAACGAGCTCATGACATCGTTAGGAATAACGAGTCCTCGCTACCAGCGAGCGACCATCATATAAGTGCAGTTATGGCTTAACGATAAAATGAACGCAGCTTTCCTGATGGTATATAAGAGAAGAAGAGCATGAAATGAGTTAAAAATTGAATTGTGTTCCTCGAAAGTGACAAAAAAAATAAAAGAATTAGAGAGTTAAGCGTTAGGACATGAACAAAAAAATTAATACCCAATCGTTGGCCGAATCTACCTCCGCAATGACGTTGCGAATACTACAGGAAAACAAACAGTGAAATTATTTCGAAAATTTTGGTGGGATTCATCATCAGATGTTAAATGTCTTAAAAATAATATACCTATATGAAATGTAGTATCAACGCCATAGTATAAGCCTACTTTAAGAGGCTACCTAGTGACGAAAGATATAAGGCCTACGCGGTTCAAAACCTGATTTCAAGGCGACCCATTTCTAAAATATATTTAACGGAATAAAATGAAATGTACAATAACTAAACGTCATTACATTTGTATGTTAAAACAAAATGTTACAACCTTTCATTACAATTTGTTGCGATTGTAATCAAACCATTTGAGGTTACGTCTGTATTGTTGCCTTTCGCAGCATAAGGCTGAGAAACATGCAGAGGGAATTGAGGGATAACCATGATCCCGTTTCAATGCCGATTACGAAAGTTACGGAACTCTTTAAGATTTCCTAAAGAAGTTGCCTTGGAACTATTAGCCTTAATCGCGCCTCACCTTCAACCCTCCGTGCGCAACACTGCTGCACCTGCAGTTAGATAAATAAGTTGAAGCAATGATTGTATTAGTCGTATCAATGTACGTTATAGCCTAATCCATGTTCATTTCCTGTAAGAAACGTATGAATGAGGCAAAAATTATGTTATCAATGTAATTAATATAAATTTTAATAAATATCTACAGGTCATGACAGCCATGCATTTTTCCAGCCCTTGCCATCTTTCTGTGGTTCATTTTCACGAAAATTTCGTGGAAATCAACATATATTTTGTATTGCTCTGCACTAGTTTTCAGAGATCGTTTACGTTCCTGGTTTATGGCGATGGCGCGGTATGTATGTTTATAGGGATATGCTTTAAAACGCACTTCCTCTTCAGACAGGATTCCCTAAACATTTATTAGAGTTTCTCTCTTAATCCAAACAAGTTTTAAGAAGTTTTTAATTTTATTCAGATCCAATTCTCCTATGAATCCTAATATGTGATTCAGTATTTCATCCTCTTACCAGTTATTTGGGTTTATGTTAATATTTTTTTAAGAGTTCCGTTCTCTCTTTTCCGAAGTGGTCCACAATGGCGTCATTTCAGCGCATGCGCACTATGTAAATATCACACATTACGAGCACAAAGCGTGGAAATCAAACAAATGACGGTCATTTGCCTTTGAAGTTATCGAGTAGTCAGTCCTGGTGCTAACGATACATGGAAACCGGTAATGGAACTCTACCGAGCCAATATACAGTATATCAACTCTTACCGATATCGTTATGACACTAGTTGTGATTCTTAACGGTTCGCGTAACGAGTCAGGATAACGAGGGGTTACAGAATAGGCCTGATGATTGCCTTAATATAGCTATATCACGTTACATTATTGTTCTCGCTTATCACTTTTTAATAATTAATTTCATTCTTTTATAATCAAATAGCTTATTGCATTATTAACTTATTATTTCTATGTTATAAAACCTTCAATTGTTATTTGACAAACATATGTATATATATAGAAAATCTACCAAAAGGCGTCACCATACGTTTGAAAGCCATGAGAAAGATCCAGAAGATGGGAAAATGGGTTCCACATGAACTGAATGAAAGATAACAGGAAAACCGAGAAACCACTTGCGAAATGCTGCTCGCCAGGTACAAAGAAAGCCATTTCTTCAACGAATTGTGACTGGCGATGAAAAGTGGATATATTTTGTGAATCCGAAGCGTAAAAGATCATGGATTGATCCAGGAGAACCATCGACATTGACTGCAAGACCAAATCGCTATGGACGGAAGACAATGCTCTGTGTTTGGTTGAATCAGAAGGGTGTGATCTACTACGAGCTGCTAAAACCTGGCGAAACCAATACTGAACGCTATCGACAATAAATGATCGATTTGAATCAAGCTTTACCTGAAAAACGACCAGAATATCAAAACAAGGCAACACAAAGTGATTTTGCAAAGTGAAGATCAACCGTTATAATTTATAAACACTGTTATAACTTAGTTTAGTCAGTTATTCTTTTTTGAAGATTATATTTAACTGATTATTAAATGAAATTAATTTAATTTTTAACAATTTCTTTAAAGTTATTTATGAAATCTGTTCATGATTTTGAATTTTTAAATATCTGCAAAAATATAAAGCCAAACTTTTTTATCTTCTATTTTTAAAAGTTTCTCTATTTTGTTAAACAACAGTAGAAGATAAAATATTAGTTTCCGAAAAGACAAGTCTAACTCAGAAAAGCAGTGAATTGTTTGTTATAAATGTTTTTAATGTAATTTTAATGTTTATTTGTGCAAGTTCCGTTCACCATTTAAAATAACGATTTATTACAACACGTAAAACATCACTTATTTAAACAAACAAAAAAAAATCACGAATTTTTATCAATTATTTTTTTTTTCAATTTCTTTGCTACCATTTCATTTCTTTAATTTTCGTTGTTCTTAATTCAAAACGAAGTCAATATCGTTCATTTTATTTTGTAATAATTGATGAAAATAACTGAAATTTATAATTTCTATTACCTTTGAAAAATTCCTTTTTTCAATTTATTTTAGATTATTTTAGTGTCAGTACGGTTAAAAATTTAATATTTCAAATATTATTTCGGTAATTAAAAAAAACAACATTTTTAATTGAAGTACTCTATTTCATTATTCGAAAAAAAAAGCGAATTTCCAAGTTACATTCCATGTGACGTCATGCTCAAAAAGAAAATATCGCGCTGCCTACTGCGCAAGGATTTGGAATCCTCAGCAGAAATATCTTCTCTAAAGCTTTCAAAAATCACTTAATTAATTTTATTGAAATCTTTAAAACAGATTAATTTATTTCGTTGAAAAATCGAAATAAATTAAAATTACTGTAATTTATAAATTATATAAAGCTATCGCTACAAAATCTGTTGAGAGTATTGATAATTTTATTTCAACCATCAATTGATCTTTCAAATCTTGAAGCCATCAGATAAAATTCAAATTAACAGAATTCTTAAATAGGTTTTCCAAAAAACATTCACAATATATTCAAATATTTATTACTTTTACAACTGTAAACCAATATCATCTTTTTAATTGTACTATTAGTAATTTCATGATCATTTATTCATTCTAAACAAATAAAATAAAAACGAGGCTTATTAGTTCAAATCAGAAATCAAAATTGAAATTTACTAAAAAGAGGAACGAATTCAATCTCTTTTAAAGTTGCTAAAGTTTAATTTATGGCAATAATGAATTTCAAAAATTTTTTTTAATTTAATATGGTATTACCTTTTATTTGTAATATCTTACTTTATTCATAAAATTGAATAAAATAAATTAACTCTTAATTATATATCTTCATTTTTCTATGGGCAAACCTAACAATGTAGTTTTCTTAAATTTTAGAAATTGTCGTGAAAATTTTTAAGGGATAGCAGAGAAGTAATGACTGAGATTATAATAATTTGATAAAATTATATGTTTTCTTAAGATATATAAGCACAGAAGAGAAGAGTATAAGACATTTTTAGATTGTTAGGAGTAAGCACTTAGCAAAATCTTCTTCACCAGAAAAGAAACCACGTAGTTTTTACTGGACCACAGGATTCACGAACTTACGTTTAGGTGCCTCAAGAAAATTAATCAGTATCAAAATCGTATCATATCTAGGTGCAGAAAATAAAGTTTTAAATATGAAGTTTTATTGAGATCAAATAATTCTATATTTGCTTGTTTTACCCAGAAAAAAGATATCACTACAAAAAAATCATAAATTTAATAGTGAGAATACAACTTAAATTTAGATTCACATAAATTCTTAAAACGATAAATGTTTCTTTACATATTTGTTAAAAATTAATAATCTTTAAATCTAAAAATTTATAATCTTTAGACGTATAATAGTACTCAACCATATAAAAAGTCTTAAAACATTATAACATATTGTTGAAAACAAATATAAGTTTTGTGGCTTCATGTTCTTTCTCCATGGCTTTCTTCAATCCTTCTCAGATAAAATCTTTTTCAAAATCAACTATGTTTTTTAATAGCACCGGAGCATCTATGTTAATGAATATACTTGACATTTAGAAGTGGTGATATTTAGATGAAGGAATCCGCTTTTATTTGAAAAACATTCTCAGCCAGATTTGCCATTCACAACAAATATCAATTTCAGACAAATAGATAATTTCGGTTGATTTTAGTGTTTTAAAAATTGAAATAAATTCAATAAAGTAAATTTCGAATACACTTTTAGGCTTCCGAAATCGCATTACATCCCTGGTTTGTCTGTCTGTCTATGGACACATATCCCACAATGCTTCGCAACGGCTTCTGTTAGCTCACTTCGTTAGAGCGTTGTGCTAATAACTCGAAGATCGTGGGTTCGATCCCGTCATGGGCTATTCTTATTCTTCAATTTTTTTTCTCCCCATTTTAAATCTTTTCACAGTTTCTCAACTTATGACATTATGAGATATTGGTTATGTAATCCATTAGAATTGGGATTTTGATAACAATTTTATCTTTTCAGAGTTTCTCGACTTAAGTTTTTTTTTAAATCATTATTAGGAATTCAGTGTATTAAGTGTATTAACAAGGTTTGAGTTTAGAATGACGATTATTCCATATAAATAGCTGTGGGTAAGATAGCAGGGGGTGGCAAAGAGATTCGCGCACGCATTTTCTAGACCACCCCGGCGCAGTGTGTTCTAAAGTAAATGTGACTCAGAAGGCTCTGCGAAGCATTGTGATTAGTTTACTAATCACTATCCCTACATTGTTTCCATTTAAAAATTGGATTATGTTGGAGACATTACTATTACAAGCTTCCTATTTTGCTTTCTTCCATTTCTGCTATTAAGTTTTCGAATGTTGTTTTAGTCCAAGATTATTTTCTTGTGAATTTTCGAGTATATTTTCAGTCTGCATTATTATGTAGCAAGATGTATGATAAAATATTCTTTCCAACTAATCAGTCAAATCATTTAATGATTTGTTAGGAATCTTTATTAAAATTTAAATCAAATCATTAAATTCTAAAAACAAAAGTGCAACTAACTCTCAATACTAAAGGTTTTTTATTTTCCCTATGCTTTCCTTTCTACAAGTAGCGGATGAAAACGACGAAGGTGCAAACAAAACCAACATCATTTGTAAGCTGAAACGTTTTAATCTCATGCTTCAATTTCAAAACGAAATTATAGCTGTATAATTAATATTGATTACCCTCACATCAGGGCATAAATGAAGCTAAAATCTCTTGAATGTCAAAATTAGAGTTACCAAATTTAACGCACTATTTTGCAGAGAGAACTTCCTCTGCAAATGTTTTCTGGCTTATTTTGAATATTTTGATTATTACCAAGGTAATTAATGCTTTTGGATAGTGTCAAAAGGAAAGCGGCCCCCTGAAATGCACAATTTTATAAACACAATTGTATAAGCCAAATTTTATCGGAAGCGATCAGATCGCAGTCGGCGATATGCTTCAGCATTTCTTTCTCGTTCTCTGTCTCTTGTCTCTGATTTTGATCGAGACCGTTATTTACGCAAACGTGAAGCTTCTCGCTGTGTATCAGCATCTCGTTTTTCTCAGCTCTACATCAATCACAACATTGACAATAAACGCAACAATTGCGCCCTTTGCATTCGCAGCAATCACATTTAAAATAAGAAGGTAATTAAAACAATATCAGATTTCTTGGTTTTTCGCAACCCATTATTAGCAAAACACTCCTTCGGGCGTCAGGGAGTGGTCCTACAGGTCTGATTTTGTGGATGTGGTCACCTAACACAATCCTGAAGTGGCCTAACTCAATCTCTAACCGTTACCCACTACAGAGTGTGACAACCTTCAAGCATAAAAGCAAGAACGATCCCCTATCCGGTCAGGGAGTGGTCCTAAAGATCTGATTTTTTTTATGTGGTCACCTACTTTTTGATGCTGAACACAATGGTGAAGGTTTCATTCTAATGTCTCTAACCATTTGGCCGCTCCAGAGTGTGACATCCAGGCAGGTTAAAAGCAAGAGCGGTCCCCCAGCGGTTTTACAGGCAAGCTATAACCTTGGGGCCGCTAAATATGATTATAACAACAAAGGTTCTTATTGACTTCATAATTTAATACTAACAATTATGAAAAATTGTTACAAACAAAGGTTCTTTTGACATCTTAGCAAATTACTAACAGTATTAACAAGAACTCAAATTCTCAGAAAATAAAATACTATTAATAACAAATCAAACTTGTATAGAATGAAATACTACTGAAAATTGGACCATATTAAGATTAAAATATTTACTAAACAAATAAATTAAAATACACGATCGATTTCAGTTAGAAACCGCTAACTGTCTTCAGGCGTTCAAATATGTTAAAAACAAGGTAGGGATAGCGATTAGTAAATCAATCACAATGCTTCTCAACGGCTTCTGATTAATTTATGTTGAATTATTGCTTTAATTTCCTTATTATTAAAAATGTGATTGCTGCGAATACAAAGGCGCAATTGCTGCGATTATTGTGATTGTTGTGATTGTTATTGAGCTGTATTTTATAAGTGATTGTTGCGAATGCAAAAGGCGCAATTGTTGGGATTGTTGTGCTTAATCATAATTTAATGAGCTTTAAATTATACTTGTTCACAGACAGATAGACAAAGCGGGATTAGTAGGTTTCCTTATCAGAAGCCTAAAACACTCCATTAAAAAAAAATCATCATCAAATGATAAGGTTAAAAAAAACAGGGTATTTCAGCCTATTCAGCCTAACCAGTACTCTATTTTCAACAGGTGAATATAGCCTACTTGTTAGATTGAAATGCCCGATTTTCTAATCTTTTAATTATTTTTACCCATGCTGAAAAATTACAGGCATGTAATTTGGATTTAAGCTTCGGATACTTACAGCATTAACTTTGAATAATCTTCTCAGTCTGTGTTTGTGTTTCCTTTGCTTCGCCTTTGACATTACCTTTCTCTCAAGGTATTTGGCTTTGATTCTGTGACGCTCAGAAGCAATGCAAACACAAAAGACATTAGATAAGAAAAGAAATAGCGGAATTCATCTTTAACTTGATCATAAACTTAAAGATTGTCATTTTTAAAAAAAACTTTAATCTGAAAACTCTTCAAAGATGAGCAGTAGTTTAAAAGATATGGGGTGGTCAAAACCACCAATTTAAAAACCTGACTGGTACTTATATAGGCCTACAGTCGGAATATTGTGTCCTAATATGTAATAGTTTGAGAAGGAAATTTGATTTCGAAATGTATGTTTATATAGGTGAATTATGTGTATTTTTATGATATAAAGACAAGATTTTGTTGATAGTCTGCTTTGGTTTCACCTATTCATTTATTTTTAATTTTTAACTGTATGAATTTTTTGTTTATTTGTTATTTGTTTGTTTCAGAATAATTCAATAATTAAGGCACGACCAGATGTTTTCTCACCGTGCTAGGAATATCTCATCATTCTCCCAAATGTAAAAAGGATTGGTAATGGTGAATTGTTTATGAAATGTGAATGAACGGCAATCTCCTAAATTAGTGGAGGATGTTCTGGCACACGACCAAAAGAAAAGAATTCTCACAACAGCAAAACACTTGCTTTTGTAGATGTGAGAGCTTTCCTTCTTCCTCTTTTTTTTAATTTTCGTTTAGCTCTTTCAATAGTTTTATTTTAAACTTAATTTTGACGCTACTGTGCTCAATTCAAAGAACAACAGCTTTCTAGAAGCAAATATACAAAATAAGTGTCTGCAATGCGGATCTGCTTAGAAAGTTATCGAAAAAGAGTTTACGTTAATGAAAGAAAAAGTTATTGGAATGTGACCGAGGTTACAACAAATCTTCATCGTCCGCCAATCAGATAACGCCGAATCCTACCAGATGCACTCCAGGGTTCGAAGCAGAGCTTTTGTAGGTCAATCAACAAACATTCACGTAAGATGAACTTAAAAAATATCTCTCCTAACTATCGACGGATGATTTTGTTTGCAGTTGATTAAAAAAAACTAAACGAAAAATAGATTTTTAAGAAAATCTCTTTCCGAGATTCTTCTTCAATGAACAACAGGCTAATTTTAGAGGAAACACTGCAAGAATCTATAAGCAGTTCTGATGTAATCTTAAATCAAATTGAAAATATAATTTCCACTTGCAAATAAAAGCATATCGCCCTGATTCTCTCAAAAATAAATATCGATATCCTCAGAAAATTAGAACATCTCGAGACGGAAATAAAAGGAGGGAGAAAAATCGTTTAATTCTCTGTTTTGGCTTAGATTGTTCATTGAAGAAGATGCGTAGATTCGTCACCACTAATAAACAAATAAATGTCCTCATTAGTAAGAAAGTCGGAACAATAATATCATATGCAATTTGTGAATTTTGAAAGTGATACCTTTGTTTGAATTAGAAAGGTTCTTGCTAAAAAAACAAGAAACGATTGTAAAGCATAACTAAACTTTTTACTTATTTCCTTAATGAAAAGAACAGCATGGAACTTTGATATACTGTTAGACATGGGAGCTACCCACATCAAATAGAATCAAATAGTGCAACTTTTGTATTGTTTATCAATGTAACTGTTCTATCTTTCCTATCGTCTTAACACGTCACTCTCGTTTAAATATAATCTCTATGTATTAAGTACACTGACTGCTCAACTGAAAGTGGACACCTGCCGTAGTGGAATTACCCATGCAAATTCGAGCAATAATTTCAATATAGTCTATTCATTATAAAACAGCACGATCATGTGTAGTTGGAGTCATTTGGTGTCTAACCACGTGCTGAGGTAAACTGCCACCATCAAAGTAGCTGAGCGATTTTCAATGTGGCTACCGCATTAGTGGCCAAAGTGTACGAGCCATAGGAGCGACACTGAACCTGCCAAAGTCGACCGTGGGTGCTGTTATCACGAGGTGGAAAAGTGAAGGAGTGGAAACACGACATCATGGAGGTGGCCGAACCGCATGCTGACCGATAGAGACCGGAGTGCCCTAAAGCGATTGGTACGGCAGAACAGGGCTGTTCCAGCGGAACAACGGCGGCAGGACTTCCAGCAGGCAACGGGAATAACTGTCAGTACCATGACGATTCGTCGGGAGCTCTATGCCTTAGGGTACACCGGTCGGACTGCTGCCCACAAGCCTAACATCAACCCTGTAAACGTCCAGCATCGTATGGCCTGGCGTAAAGAGCTACGGTCTTGGTCGATGCACCGCTGGAAGAGCACTATGTGAGCGACGAATCACGCTTCGCACTCTACCGATCGGATGGGCGCGCCTGTGTGTGGCGTTTGCCAGGGAAAAGGCTGCTACTTGAGTACGTCATCCAACAGTGAAGTTTGGCGGTGGTGGAGTGGTGGTGTGGTCGTTCTTCTCCTGGTTTGGACGTGATCCGTTAGTTGTTATCGAGGGGAACAATTCCGTAGTTCCTACGTTGTGGTCGCAGTTCGGTGAAGGGCCATTTGTGTTCCAGCACGACAATACGCCGTGCCATAAAGCCCGTGTTGTCAGCGCCTGGTTTCCGGAGAATAATGCTCAGGAACTTCAGTTACCCACCCAGAGTCCGGACCTCAACCCTACTGAACATCTGTGGGATCAATTGGAGCGCCGGATTCGTGCGCGTCCGATGCGACCGCAAATACGCATCAAACTTGTGCAGGCTTTGAAGGAGAAGTGGGCAAAAATACCGCTTGCTATCAGAAACTGGTGGAGAGCTTGCCACGGCCTGTCGATGCTATGCTTAGGGCAAAAGGCCACAGTACGCGCTATTAGAAACACTGTAAATAAAGAGTCTGATCTATACCACAGGTGTCCAATTTCAATTGAGCAGGCAGTGTATGTCCTTATGAACAGGGCCGCGCCAAGCGGTGGTGCCAGGAGTGCACAGCACCCGGGCGGCCCGTCTCGGGGGGCGACGGGATGAAAATAATTTAATGTAGAAATACTAATGGAATGGAAATATATGCAATATATGTAATTTTATGTATATATTTGTTTTATTATGAAAAATATTAAATTTAGGCTAAAATAAATTTACCTTATTAGGAGCGGCAACTTTTGCCTGGCACCCCGCCGCCAATATATCTTGGCGCGGCCCTGCTTATGAAACACGGAAAGTCTGGTTGCCAAATTTTTCTGCCATTATTTCTAATTAATAAACGAATGACAAGGTAAGTAGCCTAGCTGACAACGATCTCACAAATATTTTTAAAATTTAGACCAATGTCTGAAACATAACCCTGAAGACTTTTCATGCGCAAATGCACGCATGCGCAGTTATTCAATGTTTTACGTTTCGTCAAAATTGCCATTGTTTTCTATGATAGATGCCTAAAACAGAACCCTGTCTACTTTAAATGCACGCATGCGGAATTATTCGAGCTTACATTCACAAAAATTACTTTTCTTGCTCAATGACAAATATTTCTTGGTTTTGAATTACAAAAAAATGATGAATATATTCTATTCATCGAAGTGAAAATCATTTTATTCTATAATCTCATCAAAACATGCGAATATAGAATAATATGACTAATTGAAATCTTAGTAGCAGATTAAATCATCAATCGAATCAAATATACATATATACATAAAAATTAGCTAAGTTCGTCTGTCTGTCTGTAACTCGATATAATTAACCTATTCAGATAGATCCAACAGTTCTCCATGGTACCACTGAATCACAAGTACTGAAATTTGATGAAAATATTAGATTATTGCGTCATTCCATGTTGTTCCCTTGAAAATTTTCTTGGGAACTGACCTCGACAACTGAAATTCTAACAAAACATACATTCAAAACCAAATAATTTTGTTTCCACTGCATCCATTTTAATGAAATTTGGCGTACTTACTCAGTTGTTTACGCTGATTTCAAAACTCAAAATCAATTTTTGCCGTAGAAGCTTCGTTCACAAGTTAGCACAGTATTTAGATTACATTTACTTTATATTTGATAGTTGATAATAAAATAATTTTTCAGATTTTTTTATGCCTGTCAGCCGACAGGCTTTGCTGCTAGTGATGAGATATTTCTGACAGGGTGAGAAAACATCTGGTCTTGCCTTAATTATTGAATCATTCTGAAAAAAAAAACAACAACAAATAAACCAAAAATTCATACATTTAAAAATTAAAAATAAATGAATAAGTGAAACCAAAGCAGACTATCAACAAAATCTTGTTTTTATTTCATAAAAATACACATAATTCACCTATATAAACATACATTTCAAAAATCAAATTTCCTTCTCAACCTATTATATATTAAGACACAATATTCTGACTGTAGGCCTATATAAAAGCCAATCAAGTTTTTAAATACTGGCGAAATACGGTATTACATCTGTTAATATACAGGGTGATTCATAAACTACTGGAAAGTACTGGTGGTTTTCACAGCCCCATATCTTTTAAACCACTGCTCATCTTTGACGAGTTTTCAGAGTGAATTTTTTTTTTAAAAATGACAATCATTAAGTTCACGAAAAGTTAAAGATGAATTTCGCTATTTCTTTTCTTATTTAATGTCTTTTGTGTTTGCATTGCTTCTGAGAGTCACAGAATCAAAGCCAAATACCTTGAGAGAAAGGTAATGTCAAAGGCGAAGCAAAGGAAACACAAACACAGAGTTGTGATGTGTAAAATCACTAATTTTTTATAAATTTATATTTGACTAAGAAGATTATTATTCAAAGTTAATGCTGAAAGTATCCGAAGCTTAAATCAAAATTACATGCCTCTAATTTTTCAGCATGGGTAAAAATAATTAAAAGATTAGAAAACAGGGCATTTCAACCTAA
>JAFIDM010082819.1:99683-153357 GCA_023159025.1 Thereuonema tuberculata | reverse complement strand
TTTATTCTGAATTTTCTTCATTGATGAAAATAGGATTTCTTTTCAAGAGTAATATTAATTTGTGACAAAGGTAAAAAAATATTTGTATGAAAATAATCAGGAAACATAGTGTGGGATAAAATTAATAAAATATACATGAAAATAAAACTTGTTCAGTGTCTGTGTTCTTTTACATCCACATAGCCATCTTCAGCAGTAAAAGACGAAACATTAATTTGAAAGTCATATTTATACACATTGGTAATTGAAGAAGAGGCAGTCCATCACTGTCACATGCGAACGATGTCGACTTCTAATGGTAAAAAAGAACTACGGATAGAACCCAATTCGTCAAAGTTGGTGGGTGGTCAACATACATTTGATGAAAACAAAACTCTGGTTATAATTTGTTGAATTGTTTAGGAACGTAAAATTCCTTGTTTTCTGTACATATATTTCATGGGACGATAAAGCTGATAATTAAAGATGAAGAAAGTGAATTTTTGGATGGAAGAGTGGGCGGTGTCATCTCTGGTTTCCTTTAATTGTATTTCCTTATTACAGTCAAACAAATGTGTAATTTTCAGGGATGGAACTTGAAACACTAGAAATATTCAGTAATACATTGGGTAGAGAAGTTTTTGCTGCTAAAAGTGCTAAGGGAAATAAAAAAAAAGATTCTATACATTTGCGTTTAAGTTGATTATTGGTTATTTGTGAGATTTCAGGGATAATGAACGATGGACGGTGATTATTTCAATGGCAATGTGGTGATATGCTGGAAGACGTGTCACTGTTAAGTTTCTTACAAGCTTATTCATGGGACTATTTTCTCTTCTGTAAGGTTTGACGGAAGCTTGATATTTCATCCTCCATTGCTTTCATCCTAAGTTTCTTTTCCTGACTTTGTACAGCTACAGTTGACGATCTAGGTAATTCTTTCTTTATATCTTTATCGCTATTTGTAACATGCTTTGTCGTTGTATTTTTTCTACTTAATCCTCGATCCAAACGGGTCCTTGGGTCAACCTAACCCTCTGTGGAATGGCTACCGGGTTTCTTTCCCGGGAGTTAAAGACGGGCGGGCGCCGGGCTGACCACCCGACCTCAACTTCGTCCCGTTGGTCACGAAACGTTGGGAGCCTGGCCTCTCGCACACCAAAGGCCTGTGCAGGCCTGTACAGGGACACTTTTAATCATATATAAGTATATGTAATTTCTTGAATGTCTTATTCATCAGGTTTTGGATTTGTTTCTTCATTTTCGGATTCGTTTTCAATATTTGTTTCACATTCATCTTCATCTACATTTTCTTCAATTCTTTCATCATTTTCCAAATGAGGTTTTTCCACTTCGTATTCTTCATTCGAAGATATTTAATCCTTATTTGTTATTAAGAATTTCGTTAAATTTTCATATTCTTTTACTTGAGTATTTTTATCTTCTAGAAGACTACATCCCGATTTCTTTTCATCTATATAAACATTTCTAATAATTAAGTTGAATTAGTGTAAGTTGAATTAGTGGAGAATTTTATGACACTGCACTCCTCAATGAAAAATAAAATATATGCACAATTAAAATACAAGTGCTTTTGAAACGTCGAACATTTTCTTTGTGAAGGGGTTGGAATAGATTAAGATTCTGAAAAGAAGGCCTAAAATCCATTGGAACATGTGATATCAGCGGTTGCATTGAAAGTTAGGGGACATGACAAGGGGCAGAATGGAACAAAAAAAAAGTTTTCTTTTTTTCCCTTTTTTTATATAATTAATAAAATTTGTGCAAAAAACAAAATAAATTAGAATCACCTATGAAACCCATATTGAAATTGTAAAAACAGATAAATTATCATTATAATGCCTTTTATCAGTCAGAATGAAATAGGACTTCTTACATATACGTTTGAAGCTGTTTAATTCCTGACATATGATTTCAGGTGTA
Organism: Thereuonema tuberculata; assembly: GCA_023159025.1. Lineage (NCBI taxonomy): Eukaryota > Metazoa > Arthropoda > Chilopoda > Scutigeromorpha > Scutigeridae > Thereuonema > Thereuonema tuberculata. The sequence continues at coordinate 151,434 of JAFIDM010082819.1, read as the reverse complement.
TGATAATTTAAAGAGTGCTTACAAGTAATGGTCACCATAGCGTCATCGGAGTTTCCGATTCAGACCATGTGCATTTGAAAGATCTTCCATAACTAAGTCAACAAGCAAAACTTTTGCGGCACACAGCCAGGGTATAGGGGTCAAAGTTAACGTGGTGGCCTAAGGGGAAATCACTTATAAGTCACTTCAAGAGGCTTATAAGTAGCCTGCAACCTTAGATAAAGATGAGATAGACACAATCAGATTATATCTGATTTGAAGCTGATCAATAACAATTTTCTGCTTATTTTCCAATCAATATCTGCTTATTGTGTCTGTCTTATCCTTATCTAAGATTGCAGTTTACTTCCCTTAGGCCCCCATATTAACATTGACCCTTCATAGCTCCTATATCCCTGGATATCTGCCGCTAGAATTTTGCTGGTTGACGTAGTTATGGAAGATCTTTCGAATGCACGTGCTCTGAACTAGAAACTCTGGTGACGATATCGTGACCTTTATCGTAATTAACATTTTATTTGGGCAAGCCATTGTATATCATTGGGTCATAATCCAGACCCATTAGTAAGGGAATTCTATTTGAATATATATGACAAAACACATTACATTTGCATCGTTTGTTAGTTCATCCTGTTTGAATGCTTCACAGGAGATGTCATAATCTTTATTTATAGTGTCCATCCCTTTTAATGATTTATTTCTTAATACACTCACTTCTAAAAGTTAAGCACTTAGCGGTAAAATGCGAAAAAATGGACAAGTACTGCTTTGATTGACATGAAATGCTGCAAGTAAGTAGCTCTAGGTTTATTCATGAAACAAAATGTGGATCCGTGGATCGACAAAAATAATTTTTTTAATTTATTTAATTTTTAACTTGGGTATGAATAGTTCATAGGAATAATAGAAATCATTCATAAAAACAAAACTCTATACTTTCAATTATCAAAATGTTTATAATATTCTTTCTCAGGATACATTAATATTTATTTAATCATTGAGTATATCAAACATGGAAAATCTTCTTTTCACAACTAATAACCATTTCTGTTATTTGAAAGTTCCTTTGAGAGAATAGTTATTCTTAACTTTAATATTTATGAAATAGTTCGTTTATCACTTGCAAACGTTCTAGTCCCTTTTAAATATTAATTAGGAATCAACACTAACAAATGTCAACTTGTCTTTTAAATACTTGCGAAGCTAAGTCATAACTTCAGACTGATGATTCATACATCTTTGTAATGTTTCGTCTAACCTTGTACTGTGATATAATGTCCTTTGTCTTTAATAGTTAAAGTTAGCACTTACTTGCTTTCTCCTTAAGCAAATCTGACGATGTCCGTTCCATCCAGCTTTCAATTGGTTACCTGAATCCTTTTATTTGAAATGCTGCAATGAAACTATTCTTTAGAATCAAGTATGACGGCAACGATGTCTCTCGGCAATCTTAATTGCATCAGGATTAGCTCTCCTGGAATACATACAATACTGATTAATATTCACAATATTAATTAAGAGAATCACTAATATAACGGCATCGAATTTCTGAGTTCGGTTTATTTTTTAGCCTAAACTTGAATTCTTGCATCTGCCATTATTCGTCTCTATTCATCAGCTCAGAAAACTAAACTTCCTTCACTCGAGGACGTTGAGGCTTAGCTTCGTTGTGTTCATTGTTTAATAATGGTGTGACGTACGCTGTTCAGCTTTTGACACTCACTTCTTGTTGACACAGTTCACCGTTTCTTGTTTGTTCAATAATAACCAATCCTCATGACATAAATTGCTCAGCTTCGAAATATGTAAAGAAATACTATTTGATTTTAACTCCGAACCACAAAACTCCCTTTCAATTTGTAACATGATGATTAAATATTATTTAACTTTAATGATCAGTATGCATGACTTTTAGGTTTTTCAAATCTCGAAGTCTAGTACAGCTTACAGCTTTAGTTAGCAAATCTGGTGAGTTTTCTTGGCTACTCACATATTTAAGCTCAATCTTCCTTTGTTCTACATAATCCTTGATTATCTAGTACTTTTACTTGATATGTTTACTTCGAGTTGTCTCAAACGTATTCTCAATCAACTTTAGTGTAGGCTGATTATCACAAAGTAATGTCACTGTTTGCTTTGACAGTTTCTCAAACTCTAATTCAGATAATGTTGTTTTGAGACTCACTATTTCACGGACACATTCACTGCATGATATTAATTCACTCTCTTGCGTGGATTGTGCAACTGTATTTGCTTTTTACTTTTCCACGAAATGAGACAGTTACCAATAAATATCACACTTCCAGACGTGGATTTTCCCTTTAATGTATCGCCAAAGCTTGCGTCTGAGTATGTCTCCAGCGTATCTTCTCCCTTTGAAAATTGCAACTTCAAAATTCTCACTTCCTCGGAGATAACGTAGAATTCTTTTAACATTCTGCATGCCAAGTACCGTTGGAGAATTAAGGGTTCGGAGCATCGGTTCATCGCTGTGGGGTCTGCTTCCATTACTTAAGTAAATTAGACTACCGACAATGCTCCTAAACTTGAGATGATCTTCTTTTCCCAGTCTTACACTTTTCTCTTTCAATTGTTGTTCCTTTTGCGATGTTTTCATCATAGGTGTGTTCATGGGCTTGCAGTTACTCATTTGATGTTTTGCCAATAAATCTTGGATGAATTGTTTCTATGAAATAAAAATTCTACCGAGATTCATACCGTATGCGACGTCCATTCCCAAATATTCTTGGATCATGCCTAAATCTTTAATGTTGAACAAATTGTTCGATACACCCTTGATATTATTAATAACAGTATGGGATCGTCCTACGATCAATATATCATCCAAATAGAAAAGCAAAATATAATTGTCTTTTTCTCCATCTTTGTACGTGAAAACGCATGGCTCCGACTTGGTATTATGAAATCCATTCTTTATTAGCTTGTCACGCAGTGTTTCATACCAGTTTCGGCCTGCTTGTTTCAGATCATAAAATAGACTTTAAAAGTTTTAAACCATTACATTTCTGGTCTTTCACCGTCACTTCTTCTGGTATTTCTATATAAATGTCATGGTCTATTAACCCATTCAGGTAAACTCCTTTTACATCACAGTGACGTTATAATACAGCTAAGGCTAACAACATTCTGATTGTGGTGATGCTTGGGGCAGGTGAGTACGTGTTAACATAATTTACTCCCTTCCTTGCATATGCCCGTTTATCACTAAACGACTTTTAAACTTGGTAATGTTTCCCTTAGTGTCTTTTTTTATCCTAAATATCCACTTGGTAGTCAACGGACTTACTTAGTCAGATATCTCTAACTCTAACCACGTATGATGTTCTTCAAGATTCCGCAATTCCTCCTTTATTGCTTCCATCCACTTCTAATTATTTTTTCCTTGGTTTGCTTCGGCGTAATTTGATGGTGTGGGTTCACATTCTTGTATATTAATTCTAACTTTCGGATTTAACTTAACTTGTCTGCTACGCAGTTTAAAATAATTCTTCTCTTCTTCTGATTCTTCGTCTGTTGAATCAGGTACAGAATGATCAGATTCTTTCTGTGATTTGCTTGGGTTCTCTTCATCAGACGTATCACTTCTACTCGCCCTATTATTTGGTACTTCGTCATCTTCTGAAGAGCTAGAATCTGTGCTCTCAATTCTCTTGGTAGTTGGTTTAAAATCGTAAACTTGATTCTCTTCATTCTGACTTTTCTTGAGAAGGTCACTGCCGTGACGGTTTTCGTTTATGTAAACATTTCTTAGTTCCACTATCCTGTCTTCTTCGACATTATATATAATGTACCCTCTAGTGGAATGCCAATATTCGAGGAATATATCTTTATGAACCCTTGAATGTAACTTACTCCGAAGTTGAAATTTCGGCTTCTTTAAATAAGCAACAATTCCGAACTTTTTCATATGCTTTATGCATGGTGATGTCTTATTTCCGTACCAGCAAGTCAAAGGTATTTTAAACTTGATACTCTGATGGGGCGTACGATTTAAAACGTAGTTTGCACACTTAACAGCATGTGTCCAAAATGTAATTGGTAATTTGGCATCAATTAACAAGGTTCTTGCTACTTCTAATAGTGACCTATTAAACCTTTCAGCAATGCCATTCTGCTGAGGCTGGTATACTGAAGAATGTTGAAATTTGATCCCTTTCTCCTTCAGGAAATTTATTACACTTTTGTTGATGTATTCAGACCCTTGATCTGAAAGTATATGTTTAATTCGATAGCCACTTGACCGTTCTGCGTAGCCGATAAATGATTTGATGTTATCAGATATAACATCTTTGTTCTCGATTATATCGATGAAGCTCCGACGAGTGTAATCATCAATGAATGTTAGTATATATGCCTTCTTACCATTTTGCGCCTGCATAGATCCGCATAGATCTGTATAAACATACTCCAGAGGATTGGACGATCTTATCTCTTTTATTCTTTTAATACTAGCGTTTGTCATCTTTCCTTGTTGACAACTTTCACAAAATGTATCCTTCACATCTTTCGGGATATTGATCTTTTTTGATTGTATCATTTTCATTTTTTCTAGGTGTAATATGTCCTAATCTGGTATGCGATAAAAGGTATTTATTGTGTTAAATCTCGTTGAAGTAACACATCGATCTCATATGTACTGGAGCACATTCTACTTCATACAAGTTTTTTGACTCTCTTTCCAACTATGAATGTTCTGCAAGCTGAATCCATTACAATAAATTCACCATTCTTTATATGTTGATCGCAACCATAACCATCGAGTGCACCAGTCGATATTAAGTTGACTGATATTTTTGGAACAAAATATGTATTAGTCAGTTTTACCACTTGGCGTCTGCCGTCGAATATTTTGATGTTTAATCAAACATTGCCTTTACCCAGTGCTTGGACCGGTTCGCTAGAAATACCATAAACTATAATTAGTTCTTTAAGTTCCTGATAATCCCGAAGCCATTTCTTATCGTTGCATATCTTGCTGCTACTGGCGCTATCTATGAACCATGTGAATTTGTGTTTAATCGCTGTCTTGTCCACACACATGACTACAACCCATGAAACGTTCTTTTTCTTTTTGCCTTTCTCAGGAATGTCTTTTGTATCCTTATTTTCCGATTAACCTTTTTTCTACAATTCCTTGCTTTTTGACCCATTTTCCCGCAGCTACAACACCTTCTAGAGTCTTTGTTTACATTAGATATTTTCTTTTGGTGTTGTATCAACTTCTGCCTTGAAGCCTTCAGTGGCACTAACCTCTTCGGTTCTTATGTTGCTATGTTTGCGCTTGTATTCACGCAAAATACTGTCTGTAACCATTCCTGAGTTATAGTTAGTTGCCTTTTGTGCCGTCATGATATTTTGCGCGCAGGAATCATATTCCTTCGGAAGCCCAGACAATAGCAACCAGCTGACCTCATGGTCGGGTACCGAACCACCTTTCTCTGTAATCTCATTTACTAGAAGTTTTACTTTAAGTATAGCGTCAGGCAGGTCTACATCAGTTTGTAATTTACTCATCATGAATAAATCTCTCTTGAGATCTGTAACTTTCAGATGATCGATTACATTGTATTTGAAATCTATCTCTTTTAGCAGCTTGTAAGGATCATCAATCTCTTGGATAAGCATACGGAATGTTTCCTCAATGGAATTATTTATTCTTCCTACTGCCTTTTGAGCTTTATTTAGGAGTTTATACTTGATTGGCTGATCCTCCATGCTTTTAATTTCATCTAATGGCGTATTTGCGATATCTAAAAGTCCATCTCTTTGTAAGGATGTACGGATGTGCATTTTCCATCGTGCGTAATTCTAACCACTGAACTTAAGGATGTAGCTTGCCATTTTTACTTATCACTGTTTTCTAAGTTTGAATTACTGTCTAACCTTAGAGATAACTTATGCATAAAGTCTCTTTGAATTCTTTAATTTATTCCTATGTTAACGTAGATGAATCGAGTTGGATCCTTAACCTTCCTATGTTGGCGCAGTGGAAGCGAGTTCTGGGAACATAACCCTCTTGTGGGTCCGTGGATCGACAAAAAATAAATTTTTTAATTTATTTAATTTCTAACTTGGGTACGAATAGTTCACAGAAATAATAGGAATCATGCATGAAAACAAAACTCTATACTTTCAATTATAAAAAGATTATAACATTCTTTCGCAGGTTACATTAATTTTTATTTAATCGTAGAGTATATCAAATATGAAAAATCTTCTTCTCATAACTAATAATCATTTCTGTTATTTAAAACTTCCTTGCAGAGAATGATTATTCTTAACTTTAATATTTAGGAAATATCACTTGCAAACGTTCTAGTCCCCTTTAAATATTCTTTAGGAATAAACACCAAGAAATGTGAACTTGTCTTTTAAATACTTGCGAAGTTAAGTCATAACTTCAGACTGATGATTCATATACCTTTGTAATGTTTCGCTAACCTTGTTCTGTGATATATTGTCCTTTGTCTTTAATAGATAAAGTTAGCACTTAGTTGATTTCTCCTTAAGCAAATCAGACGATGTCCATTCCATCCAGCTTTCAATCGATTAACTGAATCCTTTTCTTTGAAATGCTGCGATGAAACGATCCCTTAGAATCAAGTATGGTGGCAAGGATGTCTCTTTGCATTCTTAATTGAATCAGGGTTAGCTCCCCTGGAATATATACAATACTGATTAATATTCACAATATTAATTAAGAGAGTCACTAATATAATGGCATCGAATTTCTGAGTTCGGTTTATTCCTTAGCTTGAACTTGAATTCTTGCATCTGCCATTATTCGTCTCTATTCTTCAGCTTAGAAAACTGAACTTCCTTCATTCGAGAACGTTGAGGCTTAGCATCGTTGTGTTCGTTGTTTAATAATGGTGCGACGTACGCTGTTCAGCTTTTGACACACACTTCTTGTTGTCATTGTTAACACATTTCACCGTTTCTTCTTTGTTCAATAATAAACGATGCTCATGACCTAAATTTATTTATTTACATAATCTTCGAAATATTTAAAGAAATAAACTATTTGATTTTAATTCCGAACCATAAAAAACAAAAAAATTACATACAGAGATAAACAAAATATTGAATTTTCATTAAATTATAGGATGACGTCGGATTTGCGTCATTAGAAAAATGATGTTTAAATTCAAAACAAACAATAGAAACCGACTGTAATAGGGTATGTGAGCACCACTCACCTGCATACAAAGTTTACAGTGTGATCATGCTTGTTACGAGATGATGAACCACCGCAGAGTATAATAATCGCCATTCCTCCTGTAGGGCAGTTTCTAAAGCACTGATAGTGGCTGGAGGTGGGAAACGTCGACATACAGCACGGCCGAGGGCATCCCAAAGATTTTCAATTGGATTAAGGTCCGGCGGTAAGCCAGCCACTCCATACGCGCAATCCCCTCACTCTTCAGAAAGTCGTCAAAGAAGGTAGCTCTGTTGGGACGCGCATTATCAACCATTAAAAAGAAAGAAGGACCAACGGCTGCAGCGTACAGTTTCACAATGGGGTCTAGGACTTCATCATGATACCGTACAGCCGTCACAGAACCTCGCCTGTAGATGAGCAGGTCGACGCGATATCCCTGCCGAGACCATGATGCTTCCACCACGGAATGCCTGATGATCGGTGATATTCGGGGGCCGATTGCGTGTGCCCTGTTCCCTCCAAACCCTTACAGGTTTATCATCGGGTTGCAGAGCAAATCTGGACTCATCTGTGAACTTAACGTTACCCCAATTAGACATAGTCCAATTCACATGCTGGCGGCACCACTGTAATCGTGCCCCTCTGGATTGGACGGATAAAGGAACACAAACTCGTGGTACCCGGGCATTCAGACCATTCATGTGTAGGCTTCGACGAACAGTAATGGCAGACATTGTCTTACCAATGGCCGCTAAACGTGATGTCACACGTGAGGAGGTTGATCTTCGATTCCGCTTGGCTACAACAGCAATATATCGATCTTCCGCGGTGGAGCGATATATCGATCATTCGACTACCGACCACAGGTCTTCGGACAACTGTTTGGCTGGAATTGGAAGTTGCAATTGTTTCCATAATCGTGAAATGACGGAATGATGAACGCCGAAAAAACGAGCAACATCTGTTATAAACTGTCCTGCTTCAATGCGTCGGACAGCCCGTCAGAGCTCAGAATCTTCCATTCGTCTTCTGTAAGGCATAGAAACACGTCTAGCTTGAAAAGAAATCGCACGAATCTTCTAAACACCTTTCATCAGCACTTACATGCTACTGCTGTAACCCCTTCACATGCCGGTTTCTTATACGACTGTTTTGCATATTTCTCGACGCGAAACCATGATTGGCTATTACCTATATAACTTGCATACTTTCTTCCACCTTTGCAGCAAATTTCAGCTTCTTTAATTGAGATCTCTTATGGAAATTAACATTTTTCCTCTCCTTGTTAACTTTTGGAAGTGAGTGTACAATTCTTATCTTTTCTTGTAAAATGTTTCCTAATCACATTTGTTTCACATCTGTTTGACATAGATGATTCCCTAATGCATTTTTCTTAATAATGTTACATATCTCTCGTAAAGCTGATCTTTAATAATATCTTCTTTTGTCTTTGCATACTCTTAATGAAATGTTGATTCTTCTACATTGTTTGAGTAAAACCTGACTTGGCATTTCTTGTACCAAAAATTAATTAATCGTCACATCTGATACATGCAATACGTGTTCAATTTATTCATTTATTTGATTTCCTTTCTAAATGAAGCCATTCTTTAATACGGAACCCATTCCGAATCCCATCACTGGTTGTTTTATTGCTTCGTGCACTTTTGATGTTTTCTTTTAGTTCTTTATAAATGTAAAACAGGCTTTTATCATTGTAGACATGGTTAGTGAAGGCTACTATCTGTTATCCATTTTGTTTCTTACATTTGATTCCTTCTACTTATGGTTTTGTTCACTCCTACTACTCCGAAATGTATTTTCTTCTTCTTTTCTTCTTTATCGTTGTACACTCATGGACAAAAAAAATTAGCGCACCAAGAAGGAGTCGTTAAAATGAAACGAAAATTTACATACGTAATGACTACTTTGATATAAGGAAATGATTAGAAAATCAAAGAAAAAGGATAATTTATTTCAGAGAAAAAGCCAAAAGAACGGAGGAGTTAATACGCCGTTGGACCCCCTCTAGCGCGAATGCACGATGCGATACGATCGGGCATTGAGTCATACAAGTTCTGTATGATGTCTTGAGACATTTCGTTCCATATTTGCTGTAACATTGCCTCTAGTTCGTTCAAACTCGTGGGATGCCCAACTATCCCAGATCTGCTCGATTGGAGACAAATCTGGGGATCGGGCAGGCCAAGGAAGGGTAGTAACAGTGCGGAGACAGTCTTGTGACACCCTTGCCTTATGAGGCCGAGCATAGTCTTGTTGAAAAATGGCTCATGGGAGCCGTTGCATGAGTGGCAGCACATGTGGTCGCAGGATTTCATGAACATACCGCTGGGCTGTCATGGTGCCACGGAACAATACTAGGGGTGACCGTGTATTGTAGGCAATGGCACCCCATACCATCATACCAGCTGTGGGAGCGGTGTGTCGCTATACAGCAAAGGCAGGATTGAAGCGTTCACCACGGGCTCTCCACACACGAACACGATTTGCATCACTGCCGAGATTGAATCTGGATTCGTCGCTAAAGACGACCTGGTTCCATTCCGCTGCAGTCCAGTTTCCTCGTGCGCGGCAAAACTCCAAACGGAGGCGTCGATGGGTGGGCGTCAAGGGCAGCACACGTAATGGGCGCCGCGATACCAACTGTCCTTCAGCCAGGCGCCTTCGTATGGTTCGAGAAGACACAGCGGCCCCTAGTGAAGGTGCTACCTGTGCCTGGATGGCGGCCGATGAAGCAGTTGGCTGTACGCGTGCATTTCTGACTATGTGGCGGTCTTCTCGAAGACTGGTCTGTCGAGGGCGTCATGAGCCTGGTCTTCGTCTACATGACATCTCTCGGGTCCACTGGTCCCTCACAACACAATCAGAGCGGCCTAATTGACGAGCTACTCGCCTAGCTAACCACCCAGCTTCCATCATCCCGACGATTCTCCCTCTCTCAAACTGCGACAACTGCGTATACTGTCTTCGAACATGGCGTAATGGCATGTCTACCTCAGCTCTTCCTTTGTAAATGATTCAGCACACTCAAACAAGCTTTGGTTACCTGTTTTATACTCCACAGAGTACGATGTTCAACGCCCTCTACCGGCTATACGTAATGCGCAATCACGCTGCATTTCTAATAATTTGCATATCTCCCCGACATGTACCTTCATTGCAAGTTTCGTTACGATCGCGCAATTATTTCTTGGTGCGCTAATTTTTTTGTCCAGGAGTATACTTATCTTTATGGTTCCATCTGAAGTTCATGGCTATGTGACCAGAATTTCAACATTTTAATCGCTTTCTTTCTTCTTTTTTTGAATCTTTTTTTGTTATACAGTATTTATGTTTATTACATTTTAGATTCAGATATTGATCTGATCATTTATTGACTTTCATTATGATAATTCTCTTCTTTTCTTTCTACTTCATTACTTATGTTATTGAAAACATATTCAATTGTAAAAACTGGAGTTCCTTTCTTTTTTATGATGTATTGCGCAAATGATTCGAAATTTCCTGTTAGCCCAGGCAAATCATCCAACATGTTACTTCTTCAGATGTCATACCCTTAGTTGTTCTAGTTCTGATAGCAACAGCTTCATTTTAGCTAATCTCTTAATTAGATTTATCAACGGAAAAATTCAATAAACATTATATCTTTCTTTTACTCTGGTTATTTTCAAGTTTCTTGTTGTACTTCAATTTTATGTTCTTCAGTAGCTGCCCAGGATCGCTACTTTCCTTAAACCATGGGTTTAAATTTGTCGTGCATCATTGATATTATTAGCCACATTCTCTTGTTGATTTTATCCATCATTCGTGTCTTTTCTTGATGGTTTGCTATGGAATCCAGATCCGCGACTGTAATGTTTGCTGGTCGCCAAAGATTTCTTTGTGCAGGGTTGCCCGGAGATTTATTCTCCACATTGGAAAATTCTTTCCATTAAATTTACGGTTCATTTGATGAGCCATTTCACTTTGAATCGCTGTGTTTACGGAAAGCCCACCTTCAAAGAACGATAAATCTGTTGTTGCTTTATTAACAACACATTATAACTTATATCATACTTTGTTGTTATAGCTCTTTTAAAATGTTTTGTTGTTCCCGTTCTTGTTAATTTTCTTTGATTTAAATTGTTAATGCTATCATCATATTTTATTACATCTTATTACAAAATGATTAAATGCGATGAGCCACAACCTCTATACACAGCCCTCTACAGTGCATAGAAATGGATAAGGATGAGCCCACATCATAGCTCGTGAGATTCTATTTCTATGAAAGTGGACAATCTAAAGCCGAAGTACAGAAACTAGATCCTCTCGGAGGAACCGTGTATAACCTTCAAATAGAATGCGTTCTTGCTTCTGGTACAGAGACGATAATCTCTCTACTGATCTGTCTACCCATATGTCTACTGATCTCTCTACTCATCTATCTATTCATCTGCCTACTTGTATGTCTACTCACCGGTCTCCTCATCTGTTTACTGCTCGATTGAGTTACACCGTGGCTCTTTATTTGTTCGGGAATTAAATTAACCCTAAAGAAGAAGGAGAAAGAAAGAAGTAGGAAATCACGAGCGATTTGTCGAGGGTTTATAAGAAAATCCACATAACTAAACTACGTACTTTCATTCAGTTTTTCACAGTATTTAATTTAATTGCCTACAACATTAATAAACTGTTCTAATTCATCAATTTTTTTGTAACAATAATAGTTCAGTGTAGTTATGCAATTTTAGGGAGAAAACTGGGCATTGAAAATATTTAAACTTCTGTTGGAGGGGTTGTTTCCCTTGAATACAAAACTCCAGCCCCCTCTCCCCATTAATCCAAGGTTGGATTTGGAAGAAACCCAATGTCCGCCAATGCGATACTTGCAGTAGTTTTCAAGCTATAGCGAAGAAACGGTTAAGTCAATTTAAAACCTTAAAAACATAATTATACTTAAAGGTTAAAATTTGCTACATACTGTAATGGCTAGGAAGATGAAATATAAGAAAAGTATAAATTCAGTTGAAATGTCGAGTGCTAACTTTTGCTTTTATTTGATAGTGAGGTAACGATTAATTTAAATGAAAAAGACCAAGATGTTGAGAATTAAACTGGCTACAAAGCACTTTATGATCAAATGTTCGGAATCTTTAATGTGTAAGGAGATAAACTTGACTAGAGTAAGATTATACGCTGCAGGCCCACTGAGGAGCTGGATGTAGCGACTGTCAACTTATAATATACTCAGTATTATACTTACAGATCTAAATCTGCACTTTGCCATGGTTGAACTTGGTGATGCACCTTAAGAGAATGTTGTCCACAAAAAAAGAAGCAAAACAGAAAACTTTACAAAGTAGAAACTCCATTAGCAAGGAAAAATGTTCACTTGACAATTGCGAAGAATACTGGTGGATCATAATAAATAATAATGCCCCATTTCTACGTTTGTTGACAAAAATATATCAAACCATTCCATAGCTTATTTTCATCCACTGAACGGTTTGATTAATTACAAAATAAATATATATATATATTTACAGTCGGACAGTAATCTGAAATTTGAAAAATGCCAATACAACTTTCAAATTACTGTTTCTGTGGTAATAATATAGTTTAGTAATATAAGTTAATTTTATTCTTAATTATTCTATACTTTCTAAATTTCTAAATTGCAAATGATTGATTGAAATCTTTGCATTGCCAAACCCGAAGAGGCCGCTTTGAGTTTGGCGTTTTCGATAAGTATATATTATTTTACAAATAAAAGAAATTGAAAAAAAATTATAAAACTGAAAAAGAAATTAGGAATAAAATAAAATCTAAGTTCATAAAAGATGAGAACAAATTCATTGAGAAAGTACAAACATTAGAAAATAAAATTACAGTAAATAATACTGATAATCCAAATAAAATTATTACTCTTATTATGAATACAATAAATCAATGTAAAAAAGATCCATATAATAAGTATAATGAAAATAATTCAAGAAATCATAATACAAATAACAAAACTTTTAAAAAGAAATGGATGACAGAAGATCTATACCTTCATATCGATCAAAAAAATAAATTATATACAAGATATAAAAATAACAAAACAAATAATCTCTATCTTACCGAATAAAAGAAAAAATGAAACTGGCTCTGTAATTATAGTAGAAAATTAAAAAAAGAATATTATAAGAAAAAATTGGAAGAAAATATAAAAAATGATAAAAACTATTGGAAAATTGTACAAGAAATTATAAATAAAAATGAAAATACAAAACAAATAATAGCTTGAGTAAGTTAATCTATAGTAAAGGACTACAAAATACTATTAATGACATGGGAATTACCTTTGCAAATTTGGGAACTAAAGAAATATGTAATTGCAATCAAAATTAGATGTAAAAAAAAATAATAATTGTAACTCAATGATATTGCTAACACCAACTAGAAATGAAATTATCATCATCATCATCATCATGGTAGATCAATCCGTGGATTGGTTCTCAACATAATGTCTCCAGCCTTTACGGTCTTGTGCAGCCCGGCTCAACTCCACGTACCACTGCAGATTCCTGTCTTTAAGGATGGTCTGTATGAAATTGGTCCTGGGGCGACCTCTTGTTCTTCTTCCATGGATATGGCCCTCCATGAGCTCGGCACGTATTCCCTTGTGTCGAAGCTGGTGGCCAATCATTCCGTCTCTTCTCCTACGTATACCTGCCATCATTGTCCTCTTTTCACCAACTCTGTAAAGGACTTCCTCATTTGTCAACAAATCAGTCCATTTAATCTCTCCATTCTTCTCCATCCCCACATCTCGAGCGCCTCCAATCTCCTAACATCATTCCTCGTCATTGACCATGTTTCACAACCGTACATAGCAGTACTCCACACAAACACCTTCAACAGTCTTTTCCTGGTATCCAGGCTAATATTTGATGATGTCAAAATGTTCTTTCTCCGGTAGAATGCACACTTTGCGTTTCCAATTCTACTTTTTATCTCCATTTCAGAGGTACCATTCTGGGTCACTAGACTTCCTAAATATCGAAAAGACGTTACCTGTTCGAGGTTGTTGCCTCGAACCCGTACTCTCATCTCTTTGTAGGGCCCCTTGCATCATGACTTTTGTCTTTTTGTAGTTTATAATTAGGTCCCAGTGTCGTAAATAATTAATAATATGAAAAATAAAAGTTCTGTACGAATAGATAATTTAGCTGTATCCGACATAAAAAAAATTAATTCTTATTTTGCACAAATACTAAAAATATTAATTGACAGAATATTAAATAATGGAATCTATCCAGAAAAATGGAAAATAGCAAAACTTATCCCAATATATAAAAATGAAAATCATTTATTAAGTGTAAATTGTAGACCGATATCAATACTATCGAATCTATCTAAATCTAACATTATACATCAAAACCAGTATGCTTATCAGAAAAATAAAAGTGCAACTATTTTACTGAATAACTTAAGTGAGATAATAAACAAAAATTTAAATAAACGTAAATATGTACTTATAATATTCGTTGATTTAGAAAAAGCATTTGATAGTCTAGACCATAAAATAATACTTCAAGAAATATATGATATTGGATTAAGAGCAAATATACATTCTATACTAAAAAATTATCATAGCAATAGAAAATGTAAAATAAAAATAGAAAATAAACTCAGCAAACCTTATAATTTGAAGAAAGGAATACCTCAGGGTTCTGATTTAGGACCAGTATTATTTATAATTTTATTCAAGGATCCAATTTAGGACCAACCCTTTTTATCATTTACATCAATGATTTATTTGGAATTATTAAAAACTGCCACATACATGTATATGCTGATGATATTCTTATATACACAGCTAATAATAATATCAAAACAGCACAGAAAACAATACAAGAAAATTTCGTTAACAATCAAAAATGGACTCACAATAACAAACTTATTATTAACGAAAATAAAACTAAACTCCTCCTCATTAATCCTAAAAAGAAACTTCCTAAAGAAAAGCCAGTAATTTTATATCACTCAGTAAAATGTTTGCTAAAAGATCATGAATACTGCATAAAATGCAAAGAAATAGAACAAGTGGACGAACTTCAATACCTTGGATTAACAATAAATAAAACTTATACATGGTCAAATCATATCAAAAACTTACACAAAAAAATTAATGTTCTCTCTTATATATTCTTCCACATCAAAGATAGTTTACCCACAAAGATTAAAATGATGATTTACCATGCATTCTTCGACTCATTAATTAATTATGCACCTCACATTTGGGCTAATACAACAGATACGGAATTAAAAAATATAAAGACACTACAAAATAAAATAATAAAATTAGTTCTTTCTAAAAGAATTAGTAAGAATAAAGAAACTAGAAAAGAACTAATGTTGAAATATGGAATCTTATCGCCAAAACAAAAATGTCCTTATAATTTATTAATAAAACACTATCCAGAAATCAAAACTGCAATAACTGTTGAAGGAAAAAATTATAATCTCAGAAATAAAAATAAAATCAAATTAGACTATCCATACATTTTTAATAGCTATGGGAAAAGAAATGCTTATTATCTAATAGAAGAAATTTATAATAGTATACCTGATTGTAAACTTTTAAAAGACAAAAGAATTTCTGAAATAAAAAAATTAGTAAAAAAATGGCTTATTATAAATATTGAAAATAGGTAATTCAAAAATTCTAAATATAGTCAATCTCCTTTGAAGTTCTTAAAACCATAATCTTGATTTCAATTGATCTTTACAACTCACTTGCGTATCTGCAGTGAATAGTTGTGTATATAGTACTTGTGTATATGGTAATATAGTATAGTACTTGTGATTGTGATTACTATATATTATATGGTATTATTATAGTATTATACTATTATAGTGTATGTGATTGTGATTACTATATATATATGTATTACTTGTTAAACTTTTTAAACATTAATCATAGATTTTTATTAATGTATAACTTCCAAACATTGAACAACCTTGTATACTTAGTTAACTGTTTGTCAATTTCCCTTATTCAAAAAAAAAAAATTAATTCTAAGTTACTAATTAATATACTGTATAATCGGCAATTTTAGTCTTTTTACTTTTCCTAAAAATGCATAATTTGTAACTAATAACTCAAATATATCAATATGAATGTACTCAACGGTAGCACCTGTTGATAGGAAGCTCTACAAATGCTTCCTAACAGGACTATGATAAAATGTAACGGAAATAAAATAAATGAATGAATGAATGAAATACTGTTTTCACCTGTCAAACAATTTCGAATATCTATGCTTATGCTGACGATCTTATATTAATTAACATGAATTCTAATCTAGACATACCTATAAAAGAAATACAAGCAGACGTCACAAATCTGATAAAATGGACACATGATTATAAAATGAACATTAATAAGGACAAAACAAAACTTATGGTAATTCACACGAAAAATAAAAAAAAAGATTTAATACCGCAAACAAAAATCCGTAATTTCCAATGATTGCACATGAACATTGTGCAAAATACTAACCATTGTAATTATCAAAGCTTAAACTTAATTAGTAATCACAAATATCTGGGCTTATATATCAATAACAAGTTCTCCTGGCACAACCACTATATTTATATATTAAAAAGATTAACAGCACTTTGTTTATGTTTTATCATATTAAAGATATTTTCCAAAAAAAACAAAAATTATATTATATAAATCTTATGTTGACTCACTTATTGATTATGGTTTGTTTAGCTGGTTTCATCTAAATAAATCAGAGGTAAAATATGTTAACAGAATTTTGTATAAAATTCTAAATATAATCTTTATAAATTTTAAAAACCAATCTGAAAACAATAAACATCAAATCCTTATAAAAAACAAAATACTATTACCTCAACCAAAAATAATTTATAATCTAATAATAAAATATTATTGTAAGATTTGTTTTAAAAATGATATAAATACTATCAATAAAACGTGATCAACAAGCTTATATGATAAAATGCAGTATGATGCCCCAAAAAATAATTTTGGATTAAGGATTAAAAATAGAATCATTAATAATATCTTTGAACAATTTTCTTTTGATATGACAAATATAGATAAAATTTCTGAATTAAAAAGTATTATAATAAAAAAAATTATAACTGGTATAATTAAATGGATTAATTAAAAAATTAATGAAAAAAAAACATTTTCATAAAATACCTTATTTGAATACAAATTTGAGCCCATGTTTATGAAAAAAAAAATGCTTAGTTTTCTTTTGATGACTATGTTATATAATTCAATAATTCTGGAAGGCAGATTTGTAAAATTTGTAATAATTCTTTCTGTATTTCCTGCAATTTAATTTGAATTTGTTGCGAAAATTGTTGTAGATATTGTAAAATATAAATGTTTATAAAATTTAGAGAATCATTACCAGCACCTACAACACATGTGCTTTTATGTCACCTAGTAGGACTGGTCTTGTGTAATAAAACTAGCAATAAAAGTGTTAATAAAAAAGAAATAATTAAGAAAAGAAAAGAAAAGAAATAAAAAAGAAATATATATTTCAATTTTCATTCCTTTATATTTCTTCGTTTTCAGCAAAAATATTTTTCGTTATATCTTGCTATGTTTCAATGATTTTAGGTTTCAAGAATTTAATGGACCTATTGCTTCAAATTTTCAGGCAGGAATTTTGTTATGGTTTTGGTTAATAACGGAGCTTTTTCTGGAAGCATCCAAGAAAAAAATATAGAAATGATTACCATTGTTCTTGAAATTCAAGTTTGGTAGTAATTAATGTCCAATTCAAAGTTTTGTATCAAATACAAGACGAAGGTACCCCATGTAATTTGTATTATTTGGATAACAGACCTAATTTTATTTATAAATTTATTTTAAAAATTTCTTTACGTTTTTATGGCTGGGTCATAAAAAAGAGCAGTTACAAAAGATATCAAATGAGTTCGGTGAAAGAAGAATAAAAAAAAGAATTTTTCTTAATGTCGTTAATTACGATCACAAATAATAGAATTAAAAACAGGTCTGAAGAAAAAGTCCTTTTATTTCCATTCTTTAGAAGATTCTGTAATTTAAAACTGTAAAAGTACCTCAGGAAAAAAATGTTTCGAAATAGGAATGAGACTGACCTTTAAAGCACCTTTATGTAAGGCATTTTTTACTGCTCGTCTTCTTAATAAGTTCAATTGCAATTTTTTTTCATTGAAAACCAACAAATTAAAGCAATGGTCTTTTGTTAATTCTAGAGTAGGTACAAAAGATCTTTGCAACCATAGTTGAAATCGGATATTAAAAGTAAAGTGAATTAAGTTACGTTAAAGTAGAAAGTAAAGAAAAGGCTTATGAAGGACCTTGGCAGTTCGAGAATGGCAAGGCTTCCTTTCTTAACTAACAGATCATAATTGAGGTATGACCATCATCCCACCCGCCCACACGTCTTTAACTACAAGGAAAAAAATCAATGTACCCATTCGAAGGCTGGATGGACCCTAGAAACCAGTCTTTAGGAGAATTCAGTGACTTCAGCCTGGAATTGATCTGGAAAAAGTGGAGAAGAAATGACTCCAACTGTGGAGGCAGGGATAGAAAGAAACGACTTTGAGAAAGAGATGCTCTCAGAACCACTCGTCACGAGTTGAGAAAGGAACTTCCTAAGATTGTAGGAAAAAATATAAATAAACAAAGCAGGAGAGGACTAAATAACCTCCGCAAAAGGATGAACAAATTTAGAAAATTAATTTTTGAGAGACAGGACAGAAAAATAATGATTTACATTATCCAAAATGGTGGCAGATATTTTTTTGGCTTCCATAGAATTAATTCTGAAGGGGCATAAAAGATTCATAAGATAATCAACATAAACTTATTAATATATTACTATTCCTTCCTTTTAATCGAATTTGGCCAACTAGGGACCACGTAACTAGCTCAACCTGACAACGTCAGGACGAGGCTAGTGAAATTCAAGAAAGGGGGGGACGAGAATTTTATCCCGTCCAGGATAACCCTGAGATAGTAAGTCCCAGGTGGGAAACGGACGAAACACAGAAGAAGAAAGAAACAGCCATGCCACCACCGGGATTCGAACCAGAGTACTGGCGCATCGGCCACAACGGCAGCCCGCCGGCTAAACCGCACGGCCACGCCAGCACGGCCAATATATTACTATATTGATTATTATTAATAAACAATCGACTATTCCTTATATCTCTTGTTTTATCATCCGGCAATACATTATTCTCTGATCGTTCGTTAGAAGTCATTCTCATCCTGAACCTAAAACTAATCATTTCTTCCAGTCAAACCATTTTTTAGTGTTTAATTATCTACGTAAATAAATATACAGTATAAGGACTCATCTAAGGATTCATGGAGAGTTAAGGTCGGGTGATCACTTGACGCCCACTTTTTTTTTAACCCTCGGGAAATTTAAACGAAGTATCCATTTGTGGGAATCTTAAAATTGAGTTCTTTCTCCTATAGACGAAACCTAGGAGAAGGAACTCAATTTCCAACAAGGTCCAAGATGTTGAGCTAATCTGTGTGCAATAAAGTAAACTCTTTCCAAATCTTTCGTGGTCTAGTTGAGAATTTAGATAAAATATAGAATGATTCATTCTTCTGCCAGGAGGTCTTCAACCTTTATTTCAAAATATCTAGTTTCCCCACTGAAAAGATATTTTTGGGATTGTTCCTTGCATCTGCCAATACTTCTTATTTACATCAACTACAGAAAATATGATAATCATCTTTCAGTTTTCTTATTATCTCTGAAATGCTGAGCCTGTAATGCCGAATGCCATTGGTAAATCTATTCTCCGCTGTTTGTCAGATATTTCTTCAGGAATACGGGTGACCACTTGCTCTCAGATCATTCGGCGACACTTCATTTGCAAAACATTTGGATATTATTTCGGTAGGTAGAAAGATCAAATTCTTCAACATAACATAATTACCAAATAACCTATATTTTGTTTCTTTAATTCAGAAACTTTTACAAAGTTTACATTAAAAGGAAAAGAAATCATCTCTCTTTTCTAAAATATCAACCATAAAATAAAATAAATATTAACAGAACATTCACGATCTAAAAGTGAAGAGCAAAATAACAACTTATTAACATTAAAAAAGCATATTTAATCTAAACGTGAAAATAATCATCCTATTAATAGGGAAAAGTATTACGATCTTTGTAAATTTGTAGTTATGTAAATTTGTAATTTGAAATAACCAATCACAGTGCAGCGTTGGAACACGTCAGGCATGATGTCACGCCCATTTTAAATATGGCGTCTCTACTATGTTCTCCACTTGACTACGTAGAATCGCGATTACATAATTACTATCAGCGTATTGAGATTTTCTTTCCCACATAAATGAAGTTTACACTGAAATGCATTAAGTTCATGCGTCAAAATTTATCAGAGTTTGTAAAACCTCGATTTTTACATAATTTCGGCTGCGTCACCTCTCTCTGAATAATCAACGAAATAGGGAATAATGACGATGCACGTGCCGTCATTGTTGCCCAGACAGGATTATTAGTATTGGCTGTTGGACATTTATTATTTTTATTGTTATTGTTGAAACTGGTAAATCAATTTTTTATTTTATTTTATTTTAACAAAAGTTGGCTTAGTCATTCAAATTACATGTGGGCTATTGCGGAAGTCATGACTTTTAAAAAATGAGCTTAGAACATCTTTTTCAATCTTGTGTTTTTTAAAAATTTCAGGATATTTCAAAAATGAAGCTTTTGTTTTACTTCCGTTAATATTGCCTCAATTTCGACGAGCCTATTCTTTTAGGGCAGCAGGTTACCATTATGTTTCATAATGAGAAACCGCAGCGCTGGCTACTATGAAAGTGATAAATCAATTTTTTAATTTTTTTTTTTATTTTAACAATATTATAATATTATTTTAACAAATAAGACCATATGGAAATTAAATATGGGCTGTTGTGGAAGTCATCCTTCTAAAAAATTAGCTTAGAACATCTTTTTCAATCTTGTCTTTTTCAAAAATGTGGAATTTGTTTTACTTCCGTGAATATTTCACGGGTCGCAACTAGTCAAATATAAATAATTAAAATAACAATACAAGTAACCAAAAATAAATTACATAAAATTAAAAGATAGAAAGGTGTTTAACCAGTAATTGATAGATAATAAACCAATTTCATTTTGAACCCATATCTGTTAAATATCCCGTTATTATAAATTGAAATTCCATACGTTTCTTAATAATAGACCATACATTATAAATAAATTCATTTTCTTCGTCCACTGGCATTCTGAAGATGTCTTACCGTCTTCGACATTTAATAAAATATTGAGTCCCGCAAGATCGTTGTCCCCTGCACCTAAGATCGCTCCTGCTATTTTGTCTTGATAAACCAGATCTGTAAGATACCGAAAGCCCAAAATCTCTTGAGGAGGCATCCGTATGGGCTACAGTGCTGAAATGCTCGTTAATGACCCAGTCATCAGTGAAATGTTTGCAGAGCATCAATTTAATACAATTGGCGATAGCGATGGCGATGCGGGGAGGGGTACCATCCTGCAAGAACTCTGTGAAATCAAGACATTGGCGTTATTGGAGAACTGGAATCATTGAAGTAGTTAATAATGAAGCGTATCGATTTTCACTATACCGAAAATGGAGTAGGACCTGTGTGCCCGTGCTCTTGGAAGAAAAATGGTACAACAATGAATGTTGACGTAAACCCATGCCAAACTGTCACTATTTTGGAATGTAAAGAAATTTCCAGGTATGCATTGTGATTATTTCTCGTTCAAATGCGAGAATTATACTTGTTAACTGTAGATGGAAATGTGCCTCGTCCGTCTAGACAAGGTTCATGGCCCATTCCGGGTGAACCTCGATCCGAGCAAAGAACTGTAGCGCGAAGGTCTCCTTGTTGATCAAGAGGCAGCAGCTGTTGAGCGTGAGAAATTTTGTAAGGATAGTAGCGCATAATGTTCCGAATTTTGTCGACTGTGGCAACAGGATAGACCAATTTTTTAATGTGTAATGCTCTGAACACTGACGTCTGACACTGGCATTTGATATCTTGTCTTTTTCCACTTTGGTTGCTATATTGTAAAACCATCTGCGGGGCAACAGGCTTTCGTGCTTTTCCGGCTTTCACATTCAGCGACTCTGTTTCTGCAAATTTGAAGATGATTTTTTGTCGTAGTCACTGGACCTCGTCGAAGACATTTTAATGACTGAAACCTACGCATAGCTTCTGGTGCAGAATTCTCGTTTTGGTAAACAAAAATATCCCAAGTATCGCACGTTCTCGTAAATTTAACTTCATTTTGAGTTGCACACATAATGAAAACGCATATGAGGCTGTCCCTTAAATAGTGACAAGAGGGACGAAAAGGGACGAGCTAATGAAATTTGCATTTCTCATACCATACATGCTGATACAGCCTACAAACGCGTGAGTTTTGAAACTAATTTTTTTTTCAATGAAGGTTCTTTCCACGGCGTAATTTCTACGTACTGCAAATTTGGTATTGCTATTCCGATAAGTAATTTTTTGCTGAAGATTGCATGGAATAATAAACAAATCATAGACACCCTACATTTTCTAAAAAAATTTAATTGTGTCTATTACGTTGACGTCATTGCAATATTTCAGCATCCAATAATTGTATCGTAATTCAAGGCTCTTTTTTGCCAATGTGTTACATAATGAACACATAAGACACAGTAGATGGTGTAGGATTCAAGTTTTACTGAAGTTAATATATTTAAAAAAAAATAGAAATTTACAACAAGAGAGAATTTAGTTGAGAAAATAGAAAAAAAAGGAATTATTTGAAAGTAAATCTTTTGGATTTAAAATAATGTTATAGATATTTTAAATGTTACAGATATCATTTACATTATATTGAGAATCTTATTGACGAGATCTTAGAAAAAGCCTTTTCAACTAATTCAATAATAATCTAAATATTTATTTGTGCATTATAAAGTAATCTTTATAATTTTTTTTAATTTTAATTAGTGAAATTAAAATTGAAATATTGTCAGAAAAAACAAAACAAGATAGGGATAGCGATTAGTAAAACAAATGCAATGCTTAGCAACGTCTTCTGATACGTATAAGAAAATATAATTGATATTGCTTTTATATCCTTATTGTGATTGTTGCGAATGCAGAAGGCTCAATTGTTGCGATTATTGTGATTGTTGTGATTGTTGCTAATGATACCTGTCACAGATGAACGGACAAAGCGGGAATATTACTCTTCTGATACTTCTATCCTAAGACTGAAAGTAGGGCTTAACGTGCGCAAAGTAAAATATTAAAAGTGACGCCGCCGCACTAGTCTGTGTTATGAAAAAGTTAATAAGTAAAAATAAAATGAAACTACTAGTTTCAACTTCTAAAGCGACGAATTCTTCATCTGGTCTAAGAGAGTTTAACAAACCTGGCTTATATGCCGAGAAGGAATAAGTGAAAGAGGGCGAGGGATGATGGGATATGTGACGTGTTGGGAGAGTTTATTTCGGGAAGTAAGGAGGGAAAGATATGTTATTTATCATTTATAATTTTTTTTTCTCTCTGTTTCTTTTTTGGGAATCCATACTGTTCGATGGATTGTATTGAGATGCAATCATTGTAGGCAAGGGGTTCGGTGATTATATGAAAGGTTTCTTTGCATTTTCGTAAAAAAATATTAGATTGTTTACATACTATGTTGGCTTTTGAAAAATCAAGGGAGAGTCCTTTCGTAAGGGCGTGCTTGGCTGTATTGTAATTAAGGTCTTTAGTCCTAATGGCGTACTCATGTTGGTATAACTGTTCGCCTAGTTTTTGTAAGGTTTCGCCGTAATATTTACAAGACTCACCGTTGGCACAAGGGATGGAATACACCACTCCTTTTTGGTCGAGGGGATTGGTTATTTCTGTCTGTGTTTTATTGATGTTGCAGAGGTTAGCAAGAATATTGTAGCTTGGAGAAGTTAATATATTAAACAGTTTTCATATTTTAGACAGAGCTTGAAACAGAGGCGGAAACAGAGAAATGGAAACGTACTTTTTATTTACGGAGGTGTTTTCAATTCGGGTATTGCAGTAATAAGCAAGAGTTGCTGAAGTTATTTGTTTCTTTATAAATTTTAGGGGTATTCATTAAGCCTTAGTATTGTTTTTATGTTAAGGATTTCTTGCTGCAAGTTGGTGAGGTTACTAGAAAATTGTAATGTTCTGTTGGTGGCCATTTTAACAAGGTTGATTTTAAACGACATGGGACATGATGATTTATAATTTAAGGTTGTAGGAAGGGATGTAGGTTTACGATATACGGAGGTTTGAAAAGCACTGTGATTTCGGGTTATAAGCACATCAAGAAAAGGAATACTGTGGTATTGGTATTTTCATTTTCAATTTTAAATTTAATATTGGAATGAATTGGACGGAAAATATGAACGATTTTATCTTGATGAGAGCGGTTACCGTATATAATCAGATCGTCTGAGTAACATTGGTAAAGGGTTATATCTATTCCTTTTTTATCGATTTCAATAAATGTCAAATCTTCAATATAGGTCATAGTTATTCTGCCAATATTGCAGAAGCCGAGAGTCCATGAATAGACTCTCGTTCTGCCTGTATATGATTCGTTGAATTTAAAAAGCTGCATATTAAATAAGGCTTCAGTAAGTGGGATCAGTTCATTATGAAGATTAAGTTGGTAAAATTTGTTATTGATTTTCTATGAATATGAATGAGAGTTAGGGTTGCCAATTCAAATGATATAGATGTAAAGAGGGCATTTACATCTAGGGAAAAAAATTGATAGTTATCAATGTATTTAAGATTTTTGATTATCTGGATAAAGGAACTGCTGTTCTTAACTGCGTGTCTGGATGCGAAATTAATTTTAGAAATTTTGTGGAAAGTATGGAAGATAATATGCTTATAGCGGTGCTGTGACAATTTATAATAGGACGGACAGGATATGCACCATTTTGGTTTGGCATTTTGTGTATTTTGGGGAGAAATTTTTTAATGGGAATGCCGAGTATGCTTTCTTTCGTGTTTTCCGATACACTTTGCTAATAAATGTCGAACAATTTTACGATTGGCATTAAGGATCTTTTTTGAATTTGTAGTGAACAACGAAATGCCTGGGGTGGAATCGAGGAAGGCTAAGGCCATGTCGTTGTATTGTTTAACAGTTAACACAACAGATCCCCCTCTTTGTCAGCGGAGATGATTTTCAAATCCAAATTGTTCTGGAATTGGATTAGTCATTCTTTTCATGGGGTTGAGGGTGGCAGCTGAGAATATTCCTGTCGTCCTACGTATAACATTGCCAATGGAGGTGGACTGGGATGCTTGCTTTGGGTAGTACCGAAAGAGCTTTTTTATTAATTTATCATAAGACTAAAACTAAAACATAAAATTATTGAGACTCTCAATAAATAAGTGTTTATGGAAACTAGATAAAAAAAATAATTTTGTGCTAAAGCAAAAAATTAAGAGCGACCCATTAAATGCCACGAGGACATGGAATATACGCGTAATAAATTTGAAAACATAGAATCTCCGAAATAAAAAAAATAAAAAAAAAGTAATTTAAAAATACATAAATTGCATTCGAGGTTGAAATTCGAACTCACAACCTTCTGAATCCGTCACTGTATCCACTAAAAAACTTTACAGTTTCCTTGAAAATAAAGTGATAATTGACCTATTTAAAGGGAATCTCAGAAATTCAAAAAAAACAAACAAACAAAACATCTCAATTGAATCGCAAATGTGAAAAAGGTACTAAGTCAACTTTTTGTACATCTTGAGTTTGGACTGAAAATGGGTTCAATTGTGTTCAACCCATGCATCATTTAAATGGGAACTAAATCAGGCTTTTCCAGTAGTCTCAGGAGGTCAAAACTTGAATACTGCTTTACATTTTTTCATTATTTTTGCACTAGTGTTACATTGCCGTATGATACTATATATAACATGTATATATAACTTATATGATTAACTAAAAAAAATTGAAATAAAACATTTTTTTTTAACTGCAAAATGTGACAATATAATTGCAAAATATGGAAAAAGGTACCTAAGTCACCCATAATCTGGAAAAAGGTACTAAGTCGAAATTTTTAATTATATTTTTGTACATTTGCATACTGACATAAAAATAAACAAATGACAGGCATGGGTCGGCTTCACAGTCGTTTCACACCACACCAATGGATTTTTAATTGCTGGCTCTAGTTTTGAATGTGGAAGGTTTTTTTGTGTTTTCTCAGTTTGGTATTTCTGTGACGTAGTACCTTTTTCATATTTGCGATTCAATTCCAAAAATTTAAAGTTCAGCGTATATTACTTGTCGCGTAGGCAACCGATAGTTTTAATCGGAATCTCGAGAGCAAAACGTGATATGCCGCTTGCACATGTAAAGCGTCGGCATAATCTGGAACTGGCAAGTGGCAAGTTTTCAAACGCGTTTTGGGGTAAGCTTTCAAGAGCATGTAAAACAGCCATTATAGCAGGATAGAAACCTATTTCCGTTTTTGTTTTTGAGCCGTCTGAAAATACCTTAATATCAGCCATATGTTAAGTTTATACTTTAGAGTTTCTCTAATTGGATGAGAACCAAGTTGAAGCTGGCTATCCAGTTTCAAATGAAATGGATTCGTATAGAGATTTTAATTTATCTGTTTTAAGGTAGAAATCCAAGACTGTTTGTTGTATTATGTAAGCATTTAAGGCCTTTCAAGTATTACGTAAGCATTCAAGAGGGAGGGGGAGAGAAGAGGGTTCAAGCTTTGTTCATTTTTGCTGACAAAGGGAAAGAGGGGATCAGAGCAATGCTTATGCAAGACAGAGAAACAGCATACGTTAAAATTTTGATATAATTTTGACTGTTTTATTTTTTTTATTAGTATTTACTGGTAATGATTTGGCAAATGTTACATAAGCATCAGGGAAGCATTTGCAAATTTTTGCTTACGGGGGGGGGGGGGGAAGGTCTAAAAGGACTAAAAATGTGCTTACGTAATTCTTAACGGCCCCTAAAAGCTTAACAAGTACAAAACAGATTCGGTTTTATTTATTTTATCTTAATTTTATTTTGTAGGTTTTAGCAATACGGAATATTTAAAGCGCAAACCTGCACTCTATATTAAATTATATTCCCCGGGTAGAGGGAACATGTATTATCAGTGACAATATTGCAGAATATTAACTATTGCAAAATATTAACTATTTGCAGAATTTTAACAATTATAGAATTTTAACTATTGCAGAACTTCATTGTGATGAATGATAAAGTGTTTAATCAAGTAACTAAATTTAGATATTTAGGTGATATCACTTACGACAACGGTAAAATATTGATAAGTCAGTATAGAGTTTTCTACAGAACCTTAATTTGAATACTAAGAAAATGTTCTGGGGAAAACATCATACTGAAATTTTACAAGGCCTTTCGGATATTCTTAATTGGTTCTGAGAGTTGGACCTTAAAATCAAACTTAGAAAAATTCAGTAAACAGAAATATTTTTTTTAAAAGCTGCCTCACTGACCGGAAGATGATATAAGACGTGAGCTTCGCATTAGTAGTGTTCAGTAAAGTATTCCCAGTATTTGTTTTGTACTGGAAAAGTTGGATAGAACATGTTGAAAGGATTGATATGAGAAGAACTGCTAGGGTTGCCTTAGAATATCGACCTCGTGGACATCGATCAGAAGGAGTATCCAGAAAACGGTGAATTGATCCATATGCAGGCGGAACAGGCACTTAGGCCATATACTTGACGATCAACATAAGGAATATTAACATTTTCTGAGTTCAAAGATCAGAATTACATTTACATCTTCTAAACTAACTACCACCTTTTTTTGGCATTAAAAAGAATATAATCTACATGTTTCTTATATTCAAAACTAATTTAATATCAAGTTAACCCATTCAACGTTCTAACCACTTAATAATATGAATGGAAACATATAGTTTTAATTTCTTGAATAGAGTATTCCTTTTGTTTTAGATTTATTAAATATTGTTTATGAAAATATTTCTAATGTTGTCATATTTAAAACTTCATTCAATATTAAATTGAGCTTTTACACGCTAAAATTGAGCTTTGACAGGATCATTATGTACATCCTTAGGCCATTATCCTTTTCGATTTCTATTCTATATATTACTCAGTACAATGTTTCAAAGAGAAGATGATAATATGCCATCTTATGAACAAAACTTAAAGTCATCACTCAGCACCTTGCAATTTTAATATAGCCTTATTGCTTTCCATATAAGTTTGTATACACATGTCCTAAACTTACGGACGGGCGACATTTAAGCATATATAGAGAAAACTGTATATGAATCAGGCAAGATATTTATCGCCCGTTATCACAGGATAGGCTAATATACAACAATATTTTGGAAATCACCAATCAAAGCAATAGTAACCAAGTCTTTTGCAGAAAAGATACACATAGCAGTTGGGAATAGATGGAGAATCAATGGAAAGTGCGTGCCAATACCCAAGTATTAAACTTCTCACTTAACAGTAGGGAACTTCTCAGTAAGAAGCATTCAACTTCTCAGTCCCAGCCATGCCAATTTCCCTTTTGTCTGCTTTTTAGCTATGATGTGACTCCAATGCGCGGGATTCGGAAATTTGCATGTGGACCTGTTTTCTACGGAACATCTACAGTTCTGCAAATCGCCAAAAGCTGTTTTGTCTGATTCTGTGGCTGTAAACCTTAAGAATAGAGTTTTGGACATGTATATATTTCACTAATTAGCTGTCATTAACTGAATTGCAATATCCTACATTATAAATATATTATGAAGACCCTGTATTACATTGTCAAATGCGACTTTTATATCTAATATTGATCTCGGGAAGATACTCTGTTTTATTTTGTTCTTCACTTACACAAGATATCCCAAGAGAAAAGATCAACATTCAGGAAGGTCGTAAGAATAAATATTTTGTCAAGTTCCAATATATATTATTATCTTAGGAAATGTGTAAGTATTTGAATTGTAAGATAATATTCCGTATATATAACATGATGTTATTATGCAAAAATGGTTCTAGTGATTTATCATACTTGATGTGTGCTTTGTTAGAATGTAACTTTTCCCCCTTCAAAACGAATTGTAACAGGATAAGATGTTCTCTTGCCTTCCTCACTTATTCCTTTGTAATTTAATTTTAGGGTGAAAATTCTAGGTTTTCTTCAAAAACAGGAATGTCTCTTAGGAATTAAACAGGAATAACAAACCAACCCAGGAGGATACTTTTAAAAAAAGGAGGCAACACTTGATAAGGAACCCGTGAAAACAGAGGGTTCGAAACGCACATTGTACCTTTTATGCTTTTATTATTTTGAAAAGAAATGGTGTTTTAATAATCGGCTTATTAATATTTACAATGACACGTTAAATTTATTCTATAGGAATGTATCTTCTTGTTTTAAAGAGAGAAATTACTGGACTTTTGAACGTAAACGGCAGATTGGATATGTTATAAAAATGTTTAGGTCTACACAGGAAGTTGGTCATTCAGTCTACCTCTGGTATCGGCTAGTTTACCAAATAATTACAGACGATGGTGGTATTGACTTTAAATTTTGATCTCGATTACCTTATTCCATGGATCCAGACGGGATATTAGGTCTGACGACAAGCTACAGCAAGAAGTACTTAACGGAATGGCACCAAATTTGCAGTATAGTTGTCATAATGACTTGGAAAGGACATTAATTGAAAAAAAAAATTCAAAAATCACCGCCAGGGGGCGTTTGTAGGCATGTATGGTAGCAGAAATGGAAATTTTCGTGAGCACATAATCCCTCGTGTCACTATTTAAGCAACAGTCTCACACACATTTTCATTCTCATTTTGTGTTAAACTCAATATGACGTTAAGTTTATGAGAAAGTGCATTACTTGTGAAATTGTTTTACAAAACGGGAATTCTGCAGCAGAAGTTTTGCGAAGGCTTAGGTTAATAAAAGGTCTTCTATGAGGTCCAATGACTGCGATTACAAAAAATGATCCTCAAATTTGAAGAAACAGGGACGTCGAAGAAGAAATCCGGAGTAGAACGAAAGCCTGTTGCCGCATTGTTGGTTAACGATGTAGCGACCAAAGTGGAAGAGGACAGGATATCAAAAGTCAGGTCCATTGTCAGTGTTCAGCGCGTTGCACATTCGTTTTACCAGCTTGTTGTCACGGTCCACAAAATTGTTGGGAACATTATGCGCTACTATCCTTACAAAATTTTTCACGATCAGCAACTGCTACCTCCTGATCGACGTCATCGAGAGACGCTACGCTTCTTAGCTCAGATCATGATTGACCCGCATGGCCATGGAACAATCTCTGGACGGAGGGCACATTTCCATATTCGTGATGGACTTAACAGGCATAATTGTCTCATTTGGCCAAGAGAAAATAGCAATGCATATCTGGAAAATCCTTTACATTCACCAAAAGTGACAGTTTGGTGTTGGCTTACGTTAGCACTCAGTGCTTGACCGTTTTTGTTTGAGGAGCGTGGGCGCAAAGGTCGTCCTCCATGTTTTATTATTGGCAATCGATATGCATCATTAATAATCACTTCAGTGATTCCAGCACTACAACAACGTCAGTGTCTTGATTCAACAGTGTTCATGCAGGATGGTGTCCTTCCACACACCGCCAATTGTGTTAAACACGTGCTCCACAATCATTTCACTAATTACCACGTCATCTGGCTGTACTAGTATTGCGTGACTTGCACGCTCACCGGATCTCACCCTATTGCGATTTTTGGCTGTGGGGTTATGTTAAAGATCTGTTTATCGTGATAACGTAGCAACCTTGGCAGATCTTGAAGCAAGCATATCTCGTCCCGTGTTCAACATTTCCAAGGACACCTTGCATTTAACAGTTGAACATGCGATAAGATTTCAGATGGTAGCAGATAATGATGGGCAACAAACTGAATATGTTGTGAGGTGACTACACCCATATCAGCGCTATACTGCATTGTCATGCTAGCATACTCACCTACAAACGCTCCCAGTATTTAAATGTACAGTACTTATGGGCCTTCAATGTGATCCTTTCCTCCATCCTACAGCGCCACTTTATTAGATTATTAGATAATATATTTGATTTTTGTTGTTAAAATTCTACAATATAACTATTACCTTCTTGAAGGTAGGTATTAGATTACAGAAAAATAATATTGTTGATCCAAATATGATAATCTTACTGTGTTAAAGAATTTAATTTACTTGGTCTTTGTCCATAGTCAGGGAGATTAATCGTTACCTTTCGGTTAGGATCTGCTGGGCCTATAAAAACAAACTTTCTTGCTTCCTTGAGTGGATCCTCGATAATCCCTGATCGAATAAACCTTAACACTTAACTTAACGGGTCAACTTCTCAAAACAAGAAACCTTATCTGTTTTGAAGGAAATTACTTAAATCCCCTTTAACTTAACTTTACTAGCAGAGTAAGTAAATATATCTAGACTTAATGTTGAAAAACAATAACATTTTATTTCCTTGACGAATTAGTTCGTTTACATATGAATCTTTTCACTGTGGTTCATATCCTTTCATCTATCAACACTTGTATGATAATTAGATTTCCTTCAATTTAAATATTAACCTAAGAGTCCTTCCGTTAATATTTAACTTTATTGAGAGTTCATTAGCACTTTGCTATTCTCTTTAATTCTGAACCTTGCTTTAAGCTT
The DNA here is from genome assembly GCA_023159025.1 of Thereuonema tuberculata. NCBI lineage: Eukaryota > Metazoa > Arthropoda > Chilopoda > Scutigeromorpha > Scutigeridae > Thereuonema > Thereuonema tuberculata. The sequence goes on along the minus strand of JAFIDM010082819.1, from coordinate 119,467 downwards.
TCCATTCGAACAACTTTATTATTCCTAAATTGAATAACTTTTGTTGGCTTTAACCTTTCACTGTATCTTTAACTTTAATCCGAAGTGTAAAGTCTCTGAATAGAATAAGCTTAAATCTTTGATGAACCTTTACTTTAAATCTATGAGCTTTAATCTTTATCAATGATTATCCTTTAATCATCATATAGTCCTAAATGTCTTGATTAAATCTTTATCATTTAAAATCCTTGACCTCTTGATAATTCTTTAATCTTTACTAACTTCAAATCCACGATAAATCTTTAGTCTTTATAACTCTAATATCACGACTAATCTTTTATCTTTAGGATCTTTAATTCCTTTATTAATCTTTATTATTTTTAATACTTCGATTAATCTTTGAATCTTTAATTCTTTGACGATTAGACTTTAATCTTCGCAAATGTCGTTCCGCAACTATAAATGGAAAAATAAATGACTTACATTATTTCCAGATACAGTGGAACCCCGCCATTCGTCCGTCTCGCTATTCTTACAACTTGTTATTCGTCCAACTTTTTCAAGTAAAATTGAACTCGCCATTCGTACGCTTGCTCGCGATTCGGACAGCGTGAACTTGTTACTGGCCGCCCCACGCGGTCGCTTCAGTTCAGTCTCGTGCTAGCTTCCGTTCGCTATGCATCATCCACGCAAGCTTCTTGAAACTTTGTGATATTTTTATTGTTATTTTTTGTTATTTTTATTGAAAATAGTGAAGGCATGGGTCCAAAAAAGATTACTGATTCAACTAAGCTTAAAAGGAAAGCAGTGAGAACGACAATTGAATTGAAAAGAACTCGTTGCGAAGTTTGAAAGTGGAACTCGTGTCTCTGACCTGGCAACTCAGTATGGCATGGCGAAATCAAACATATTTTCTATACTGAAAAAGAAAGACATAATAAGAGAGGCCTATATATTTATTGTTTTCATAGTTTTTATGTATTTTACGCTTAAAGTATTATTACAAAGGTTTAAATAAGCAATCATCTCTGGTTTCTGGAACGGATTAATCCAATTTACATTATATCTTATGAGAAAAAATGATTCGCCATTAGTACAAATCGCCATTCGAACTGCCTCCTGGAACGGATTGTGTACGAATAGCGGGGTTCCACTGTATAAATGTTGATTCTACGCATCATTGGAATCCTTTCGTGAATAGAACATTCTTCATTAAACCTAATCTCTTCACACGCCGAGTTACCTAGCAACGGCTATAGTCCTGGAAAAACATTGTAAAGTAGAATTAGTTACTTAAGCCTTTCAAAGTTGAAAAAAACATTATTTCATACTTTGAGAAAATCATCGCATTTATTCAGTCTACAAATCCTGATTCTTCAATCGAATAAATGCGGCATACTCTTTCATTAGTCCTTAAATATCGAGAGAACTAGAATCCATCATAACGTCTTATCATCGTCAAATCGGAACATCATCTCTAATGGCGGAATCCATACAATCACTGCGAAATCTCTTCCGTGTCATCCTACCTTTGTTACTTGAACAATAGGCTTTGAACCAAGATGCTTCGCCTGATGCTCTTGGCTATTAATTGTTGTATAACAGCCAATTCTTTTGATGAGCGTATTCCTTGTAATAATTGCACTTCAAAACTTATTTACACAACAATACTTCCCTCCAATTATTACAATAGACATACGTAAAATCGAAAGAGTCTCTTTACTTGACTGAGATATTTAACTTTGCTCTTAATTCTTCACATCTTGCTTTGCTTACTTTTGTTAATAAGTCAGCTTCGTTATCTTTACTTAGCAATCTTCTATTGCATAAAACTTCAGATTAACTTTGGGTGAATTCTTTTCTTTCATATTTTTTTTTATAGTACTAGTTTACAGGAGACATAATAACTTATATGACTTCAACTTTTAACATTGCTAGGATACTTTAAAAGTTCTTCTTTATCCAGCAAGGTTATTTCTTCTGTAATAGCTAGAGGTTTTATTGATTCCTCTGCTACTGGTATGTCGACGGGCTTGCTTCCCTCCATTTGACACTTTCTAAGAGGGTCCTTAACGAACTTTGATAATGTTGTTGTCGATGATTTCATTGTCTTTTAATACGTTTCACTTGTATGAAATTATCTCCAACTGAATTAACTCATATTCCTATAGGGTTAATCGCTTCCCTCCACATCATACTTTTCTTGACGTGAATAGCCTTGGGAAGTTAATGGCCTTCTTATTTGCTTTGTCATGCAAATATTAGCCTTTGGGCTGCGCAAAATCTTTCTACTTCTTAGGTTCATGTAAGTGTCATCATTATTATTGTTTTCACCTTCTGAATCATAACAGCAGCTTTCATCATCAGTGCTTTCCTGAGAAACTCTTGTTTCTTCAAAATTATCTTCTTCCTTTGAAGTGTTATCTTCTGAGATATTCTCATCAGATGAACTTGAATCTTCATCTGGTTTCTTATTCATACTTGCTTTCAGAAGATCGTAATTCTCTTTCTTGAAGTTATTGTGACTTAGCAGTTCAAAGCCTCTTCTATTTTCATTGAAGGAAACATTGCTGGTTTCTTCAATTTGTCTTTTGTCTACATCATAGACAATGTATCCTCTCGTTGCAGCAGAATATCCAAGAAAAATTCCTTTTCTGACCCTTGGATCGAACTTGTTATTTACCTGCGACTTTGGGATCTTTACATACGCTATGCATCCGAACTTCTTAAGATGATTCACCCGTGGTGCGCTTTTATTTCTGTACCAACGTGTCAATGGTATCTCATTCTTTATACTTGTATGGGGCGTTCTATTAAGAGGATAATTAGCACATTTGACCGCATAATGCCAATAACTGATTGGAAGTCTCGCTTCAACTAGCATGGTCCTGGCAGTTTCAAGAATGGAACGGTTGAAACGCTCAGCAATCCCGTTCTGTTGGGGTTGGTATGTTGAAGAGTGTTGGAACTTTATGCCTTTGGTCTTTAACAATTCCTTGACGTGCTTGTTGTTGAACTCTGTTCCTTGGTCTGTTAGCAAGTGTTTAATCTTACATCCGCAAGATCTCTCAGCATATGCGATGAAAGACTTTATTTTCTCATACACATCCTCTTTGCTATTGATGATCTCAGCAAAACTGCGACGGGAATAATCATCCACGAACGTCAGAATGTACTTCTTCTGTTGACCTTCAGAAGACTGGATGGGTCCGCATAGATCTGAGTAAACGTACTCTAATGGTCTCGAAGAACGGATCTTATTTATTCTTTTGTGGCTAATGTTAGTTGACTTTCCTTGTTTTCAGCTTTCACAGAATACTTCACTTCCATCCTTTGGGATGTTGACTGTTTCCAATCCTCTTAAGAAGTTGTTACCTTTGATAATCCTCATCTTAGCCAGTGATAAGTGACCGAGTCTCTCATGCCATAATACGTACTTCTTGTGCTTATCTTGATTGAAGTAGCTAACTGACTTTGCTTCTTCTTCCAATGGAACGTAATCCACCTTAAATAGATAGTCGGATTTTCTTCCTTCTATGACTGTTCTTCCCCATTTGTCTTTTACAGTATAGATATTCTTATAGATACGTTGAGTACAGCCTATGTCATCGAGCTTTCCTGCAGAGATCAAATTTACAGACACGTCAGGCGCACAATAAGTCTTGCTTAGTAATACTTCTTGAGTGTCCCCGCTTGACAAATTCACGGTAAACTTAACCGTACCTATTCCCATAAATTTTACAGGTTTGTCTGAAACTCCGAAAACTTGAATGGGATTTTTCAATTCTTCAAAACTGATGAAGAATCGCTTATCATTGCAAATATGACTCGTGCACGCGCTATCGATGTACCAGTTTTTTCTTTTTTTGGATGTCTTATTATCTTCGTACAAAACTACAACTCCAGCAAATTGTTTCTTCTTAGGCTTAACTCCATGTTGCTTCTTATGCTCGCTTGCTGTCGGATTTGATGGGTCTCTTGAATCCCTCTGACGACAGAATCTCGCAAGGTGTCCAATTTTACCACAATTGAAACATCTTCTTCCTTCAGACGGCTTGCTAGGCTTACCTTCGTCTTTAGGGTAACTTGTACTCTTGAGACATTCCCCAGGTGAACTTTCTGTAGGCTTGATATTGCAGTGTCTTCTTCTGTATTCACGCAATATTCGTTCTATAACTAGCTCGGAATTATAATTGTTCTCTTCTAGCAGAATCAAAATTATTTGGGCCGCAGAGTCGTAATCCTTTGGTAATCCAGATAGAATTAAATGACTGAATTCATCATCTGGAATCGTACCACCTTTCGCTGTGATATCAGCGACGATTAGCTTAAGCTTTAGGATGTTGTCGGGCAAGTTTTCATCGTTGGCTAATTTGCTAACGGAATACAGATCGCGCTTCAGGTCGGATATCTTTATTTTATCGACGACGTTATATTTCTTTTCTAGTTCTTGCATCAGCTTGTGCGGATCCTTATCTTCCTTTATCAACAACCTAAATCTCTCTTCGACGGAATCGCTTATTATTCCAACGGCCTTCTGTGCCCTATTTAACAATTTGAACTTAATAGGCTTATCCTCCATAGTCTGTAGATTCGCCATAGGGGTGCTTGCAATGTCCCATAGACCATCCTTTTGTAGTGTTATGCGTATTTGCATCTTCCACCGGTTGTAATTATCACCACTAAATTTCAAAATGTTGCTTGTCATGCTGAACTCTGGAAACACTCTTATATAATCTATGAATATACTTTAAAATGTCCTTGTATTAACTTCAGACGTTCAAACTGCATGTACTAGAACGGCGGTGATCTGGAGTCTATAAACCTCTTCATGGATTAGTCTCAGGTTCACAGTGTAATCCGGGTGCTTGACCAATAATCTTCTTGCGTGTGGCGCAGTGGAAGCAGGGTGCCTGGGCCCGTAACCGTCTGATGGTAAAATTCTCTAATATAATTATTACCTTCTTGAAGGTAGGTATTAGATTGCAGAAAAATAATATTGTTGATCCCAATATGATAATCTTACTGTGTTAAAGAATTTAATTTACTTGGTCTTTGTCCATAGTCAGGGAGATTAATCGTTACCTTTCGGTTAGGATCTGCTGGGCCTATAAAAACAAACTTTCTTGCTTCCTTGAGTGGATCCTCGATAATCCCTGATCGAATAAACCTTAACACTTAACTTAACGGGTGAACTTCTCAAAACAAGAAACCTTATCTGTTTTGAAGGAAATTACTTAAAATCCCTTTAACTTAACTTTACTAGCAGAGTAAGTAAATACATCTAGACTTAATGTTGAAAAACAATAACATTTTATTTCCTTGACAAATAGTTCGTTTACATATGAATTTTTTTACTGTGGTTCATATCCTTTTATTTATCAACACTTGTATGATAATTAGATTTAGATAGGAAAGCACTATTCAAGTGCTGTTTTTCCTTTCCTTTAGTTAATCATATTTCACAGCACGTTAAATTTCTTCGCTTTTCACATTGTAAACCTTTTTTCTTTTGAACCTTCTGTTCTTTTCAATTCCTTTCAACCTACTCTCGTAGGGGAAAGGATTTTTGCTGGCGTCGAGAGACGCAGCAATTTAATTTCTTGCCTTTTGTTGTTGGTGGGGTCATCGCCGGGTCGGCGGTGATTTTTACCAACAAGATCTTGCGTTTCTGATTTCGTTAGGTGAAGGCAGGGTTGGGCTGACGAGTCCGTAGAAGGACGAAACGGCCATTCCCAACTCCTTCCCATAATTCTAATCAAAAAGGCAATTTCTCCTTTTATTCAAGTGCTGTTTTTCCTTTCCTTTAGTTAATAATACTTAAGATCTTATGAAGATTTTGCAAAAACCCAATGTTCATATTTTGTTATGTTTAAAGAGTATTAAATAAATTCTTTAAGAAGTATCTCTCAAATAACTTTTCAGCTACAGAAATCAAGATTATTAATCAACATCTCATTTTCTGAACAATACTATTAAAGAAGCTATTACATTGATTTCGAGAACATAAAAGCTTTAAGCATGCATTGTATCAATATAGTGTTAATAATTTGTCTTTTGAAACATTGCAATAAATAAATAAGTAAATAAATAAATAAATTAAACATTATGTATGGAAAGCCGTTGTTAATTAAAACAACTTTTTTAATTAGAAATTAGAAAACTATTTTAGATCCACGAGTTCGGTGTTTTAAAAATCTTCGAACAGGATATAATAATTTGATGTAATTCATAACTTGAAATAGTTTTCGTGAAATGGAATGCTAAAAAGTGTTTTCCTAATTCCATGTTATTTTATTATGGGATCAGTAAGCTAGTTATATAGTAGCTGGACTTCACGTTGGAAGAACTGGATTTAATTCGCCAAGGAGATCCGTCATTTTTCTGAGGATGTTTTTCATATTAGGGTTCACCCAGTCATCTATAAAATAGAGCAAATTTTCATTCTGATATTAAAGGTAAGAGGGCTAAGACTGACCTTCGAACTCAATGTATTCCGAATAATTATGATTTGTTGGACCTATGTCTCCAACACGCAACAGTGACCTGCACAGCCTGTAAAGCTATTTTATTCAGTCTAATATATTATTGTATTTCAAACTAAATCTCTTAAGATTATGAAAGAGTAATAAGTGTAGTAATGAAAGTGCGATATTTTCAAAAAAGATAAATTCTTTTAAATATAAATATTAATTACATTCATTTTAATGACAGATTGTTGAAATCTACAGAATTACAGCAGAACAACAACTGTTATTATTACACATGATTAAAAAAAGATGTTATACAGGGTGGCGCACAAAAACCGGCCCCAATAGGTTCAAGGTACCATCAACTGGGATACTTTGACACCCAAGGGTGACTTTGACACTTTCGTAGATCTTACGTTTTTTCTTATGTACTGTTTTAAATGTTTCGGTTTTCTGGGCAATATAGATATGTATTTAAATTGTGTTCTATAATATTCTTTTATTGCTTTGATTATCTGTGTTTTTGTTTTATATATCATTTTCATGGAGAAGTGCCTTGGGAATTATTTTCCTGTTGTGATACAAAATATATTAACTTTTGCTGACTTAATACCTCATCTTTTAACGTTTTTTTATTGGAAACACCGACCCATATATTTTAAATGTGATTAAAAAGAATCAACATATTTAGGTATGGGGTGACTTTGACAGTCAGAAGACTACTATCTGAAAATAATGTCAATACCATAAGTTCGCCAAAGTCACCCCAAAGACTGGGTCACTTTGACACCCTGAATGTTGTAAAAAATCTTTTAAAGTACAGTTTTAAACAATAATTTAATTGAAGGAAATACTAAGTCATGCATCTATTGTTTTATATAAATATTAATTGTCACAGAAAATTATATATATAGGTAAAGAAAAAACGTTCGTAAATGTGTCAAAGTCACCCCAATTGAAGATAAATGCTGCATAGATAGAATTCAGCGCTAATGATCATGCGCACGTGATGATATCCGCTCCGGATATGGTTTGACACAGTCGCACATGCGCTGATGTGTGTAATTTAGTGTTCGTCGGCCTACGGAGTAATGACGTATGAGTACTGGCATACTAAATTCCATAACGAGTATTTATAGTGGAGGAGTAAGTTCGGACAACTTCATTCGTGTTGGTTCATGAATGTTATCAAGCAAAACCTCGTGGTGACAAAGTTCCTGCTAAATCAACGATTCAGTATTTAGTTCGAACTGATTCGATAATCAATGCAACGAGAGTGAAAACATCACGTGTTCGAAGCCCAGATGCTGTGGCCGACTAACATGTCAACAAGACATTAAGCCCAGCAGGCAAGCATGAGTCGTAGGTCATTCATACAACATGAATTAAACCTGAAGCCTTATCGTGTCCGTGGATTGCGTGAAATAAAACAACCTGATTCGGAGAAACGTCGCCTTTACTGTTAATGCTTTTACAGTGTGTCGGAAGGAGTACTACAGCTGTTTCTGTTCATTTCAACAGATGAAGCATGGTACCATCTGTCAGGATATGTCACAAAACAAACGATACTAGGCTGCTGCGAACCGACATGTATTCCACCAGATAACATTCCATGATTTAAAATTCATAATTTGGTGTGGGGTGTCAGGGCAACGAAACATCGGACCCATTTTTTTTCGAGGAAAATGTTAATACCGATGTTTATTTATGGATCTACGATGAGTATGCAAGTCAATTGACTCAACATGAATACATGTAAGCCTTTTTCCAACAATATAGGAGCGTCCTCGCATCGTTCTCTTGCTCGAATCCACAATGACTTCATTGCTGCAACGACAATAAGTAAAGCTCTCTTGCCATCGTGTTCTCCTGACTTATCACCGTGTGACTTTGTCACTGAAGTTTGTTGAAATGGAAAATATACCGCAACAATCCTCGCACCTTGGATTAGTTGAAAACAAACATACGGCAAGATATCGCCTGCATTAGAGTCACATAATTGAGGACAGTATTCCTAAAAATGCTGCGGCGGGAGGAAAAATGCATAGAGGCTGATGGCAGCAACTTCCAGCATCTACTGTGAACATGACCAATAAAAAATATATCGGCAATAATGTACAGATAACATGAATAGGAGCGATAAAGCGTTAAATAGTGTTCATTTTCACGACCAAAATATACCTGGAGATCTTTTGGAGCCGGTTTTATATGTGTTCATCCTGTATTACGCAAAACTGCAATAAAAGCGATTAACATAATGCTGAATTTTACATTTAAATTACATTATTTAGTTATAAAGCTTTTTTCGTTAATTTATTAACAATTGTAGACTAAGAATCATATTAAAAGCTAATCATAAATGGAATATTCATTTGGATATATTACATTTGCTTCGAATAAGAAAGACAGTAATATTGCAAAGATGAAATGTAAGTTGGATTTATCATTTATGAGAACAACAACAACATCATGACTCCACATAGAATTTCTCTAAAGCATTTACTACTGCAATATAATCTCATATTAATTCATTGCATTTGGAATAGAAATAATTTCAAACAACTTGACATAGCATACCATATAAACTTAAATCAAATATACCAGATAGACATCATTAAAAACCTAATATCTAATATAATTTCTGAATTTTGGGGTGTCTTTTACTGTCTACCTTTATTAAGCTTTTTTTTTTGCGTAAGCCATCAGTCATATCCGACTTTCGTCGATTTTATGGATAAACCTATAGAATTTTCTTGGGAAAGATACAGAGATGGTTTTCCATTGCCTTCCTCAAGAAACCATTATTGAATCGCTTCAGACCCGAAGAGAAAGCGAAGTAGAGGCTGATTAGCACAGGAAAGGAAATTAAAACATCCACGCCAGTGAAGGGATGTGAGCCCAGGTTCCGCAACGTCTATTTAGTGGGAGGCCGTTATCTACACCAATAGGCTATGCCGGTACAGCTTTTACATTTTACTACAAGATCAGACTGAATTCAAACTTCGATTTAATCTTCTAATGTGAAAGCTTTATAAAGAGAGACAGTTAAAGAGATCCCGAAAATTCACATGTTACTTTTGGTATTATGGAACTTAATTTTACAATCTAAAGAAAGAAAGATGAAGGAAGAAAACGTTACATATGTATATTAACTTTTGGATGTTTTGAAATTTTAATATATATGAAAAGCTCAAATAAAAAATACAATTTTATTTTCATTTTTAAATGAAGTAAGTAGATAGCCATGATACCATGAAGAATTCTATGTCGATTTCTAGAAATTAAAAAAAATTAAAGAATTCGCTAAGTTGGTCCACTTTATGATCCTACATTGCTTGAAATATTTTTAATCTTTTTCTTTTATTTTCAATAGAACCTGGAATAGAAACTTTTACTAATATCTTTATTAATATAATTTTAATCTATGAATAAATTATAGTTTGAACGAATGGGGTTTTTTGCCTTGTTCATTGCAGCTAAACAAATGATATTGATAACCAGAAGTTGATGGAATAAATTTTGTTGTACCTTTTTAAAATTCATTGATTAAATTCATTTTTTACAGATACAATTTTCTTCTTTTGTATAGGGTGGAAAGTTGGATAAAATTGGGGGACTAAAGAAATGCAGAATTATACGTTTTCTGAAGCACTAATAAGGTATCCAACTGATGAACATCGAACAAATATAAAAGGGTGGTTCAAGGTTTCCGAGACTTTTGTTCGTAAAAAAATTGATGAATAACTGTAGAACGATACAACTTGCGGATGCGTTAACGAATCTTTCATGAGTATCCTGCACGCGGCATGATGTATTTGGCGCATGTGCTGCAGTTGCAACGAACATGGTGACAAGCACTGTGTCTGTGGAACAGCGGTGAATAATCAAATTTCTTATGAAGGATAATGTTAAACCAGTTAAGATTTTGAAAATATTGCAAGCACAGTATGGGGAACAAACGCTATCATGGCTAAGAGTGTACGAATGGTGTCGACAGTTTAGTGAAGGACAAAGACTGGTGACAAATGAATCACATGACCATGTTCCTCCGACTGTAGTCACGCCAGTCAATATCGCGCATGTTGAGCAAGTCATCCTTGAGAAATGGCGAGTAACAATCAATGCCGTGGCATTATGGCCGAGGTGAAGACAATCATTCATGAGCACTTATTCTTCAGCAAGTCTGTGTAAAATGGGTTCCCCAATAGCTAATATTTCATCAGAAGTGGCCACGTAGGGCGATTTGTCAACAGCTCCTGAATCAGTTTTGAGCCAAAGATGATGGATTTCTGCAATCAATTATCACATGTGATGAAACATGGGCGCACCATTTCATCCCAGAGACCAAAAGCAGCAGCATGGAATAGCAACATGTTGGGATTCCCGCCAACCAAGAAAAGCAAAGCACATCCATCTGTCTGTAAGACCAAAGAAAGTGTCTTCGAGAAAATGTGTTATCAATGTGGATTTTTTGGAGAAAGGGACCACAATTAATTTCCAGTATTACATTCTTGAAGGGTGTCGTACGAAACGCCATTCGCAAGAAAAGACCTGAGATGTTGTCTGGACATGTTTTTCTTCTCCATGACAATGCTCGCCTCACTCGGACAATTTGATAATAGGCTGTGGTTGAAATGTTCTGGGAGTTTGCGCTATGCTCCTTACAGTCCGGATTTAGCCCCCAGTGATTATCAGTTGTTTGGATCCTACAAAGCTCATCTCAGAGGGAAGAAATTCAAGACAGAGAAGCACTAAAGAAAGGTAGCATTGTAGTGTGTACGACAGCAGCCCAGTTCTTTCTGCGCCAAAGGAATCAGGAAACTGCCACAACGTTGATATCAGTTCCTGGATATTCAAGGGGAATACTTTGAAAAATATTGTAGTGGTGCTTGTCGACTTTCTATTTCCTCTATAGAAATAAAAGTGTCGGTCAACATTGAATCACCGTTGTACATAATGCGTTGCAGAGTTGGAATTTCAAGGAGAAATGTTGAGTGCATTTTGTTCGGAAATGTTTGAAATTTTCTCCCATTTGATTTATTTTTATCACAAGTTAGCTATCAATTTGTTGGCTTGATCCATGTGGAATTTAAAAGTCATACCATTTCTTGCCATACTAGTATCATTAAATGACTATTTAGAACTTGTATCATTGCAGTAAATTTTACTTTGGGCAAGTTGCTGCCTACCTACATCTTGCTTTCTGTAAAAAACAGTTGCACAAAAAGGGGAAATAGATAGAAAGGACAAAATGGATTTGTTTTGATCCACCAGAAAGAGCTGCTGCTGAAGTTGAAGTGCCTACTTGCCAAAAAGATGAACTTAACTACCAAAGTAACTACCAAATTTGGAAGGCGATTTCGTTCGCAAATGTAAAGAATCAGTTCTGATCATTCAAGTGGGCCAATGTTATAATAAGAGTATTTCATTCAAAATATTTAACATTATTACATTGAAAAAGGATGTTTCTACCAAGAAATGATTTGAAAAAAAATATAATATTTTTTTCCTCTTCTTTTTCTCATTTCTTTTTCTTTTATTTTTAGGTTCCGTTTTGGCATATTTTGTTTAGGTTGGTTTAAATTCCTGTATAATATTAGAACTTTCATATGATTCTAGACTTCGAAAAAGCCTGAAAAAACAGTCTGAAACATATTGTGCTAATTTTAATGTTAATATATGTTGTAGTTGTGCTAATTTTAATGTTAATATATGTTGTAGTTGTTTTTTTAAAGTGATGTATGTGCCAATTGATTTCTCTCTACTCCTCTACTCTTACACCAGCAGAATCATCACAAAAAAAATTAAAAATTCAAATTTCAGTCATATTTCTTTAGAAGACAAGATTAAAATTCCACCGGCAGACAATAAGGCAACGAACAAGGGAAAGCAGTTGCATTAACACCCTCTACCTATCAGAATGAATAAGCTGCAGCACAGGATGCAAAAGAGGAGAAATGTGTGGCACAATTAGGCGTGAACTGCAATGAACTTTATTCTGCATCCAAACGTCAAGAGGGCTGAATCTAGTGTGTTGAGTAAAAAAGTGGGTCTATGAATTTTGCAGATGAACTAGAGAATGCTTTTCTTTAAGGGTTTGTACTGAACTGCCATTAAATAGTATCTCAGAACTGTCATTAAATAGTATCTCAGAATCATTTTAACTTTCGTATTCAAGATATCAGAATTTTAATGTATTATTTCAAAACTATGGTAAACTACCAAGAAATTTTTTGGATTTTGGAAATCAGTTTGCTATTTTTTTATATATTTCTTAAAATCGTTTTAAAATTCCTTTGCACTGATTTCCTTCTGAAACTTTCTCTTCTTTTAATATTTTCATTGTTTTCACTGTTTTGCACTCATAAACAAAAAATGTATTTTTTATGTTTGGGGTTTTAGACATGAGTGAAATTTTTCAATAATTTAAATGGCGATATCCCATCCTATTCAACCGGTTGAACAAAACAGGAATACAGCACATTTTTTTTGCAAAATACGATATCTAATAATAATAATGAAGTCAACACAATTTTCAACTATATCTCTTTGCAATAGATGCGTGAAAGCTCCGTTACAAAAAGAAAACGTACGTCTGCCTTTTCTATTAACTCACTGTAATCCAACAAAGTTACATCTCCCCGTTATGTACAACTTTCCACTACTATTCTGATTGTCAGAATTTATAATTTCTAATAAAAGTTTTTCTTCTGTCAGACTGTCTGGGAACGATTCTCAATATTTTATTAAAAACACTTTTTGCAATTTACGTTAAGATGGAGATAAACATAGAAGGTTTTTTTCGCATGCAATTTTCACAATAGAATTATCTATTTTATTTAAAAAATTTAGGATGATCAATTTTTTACATTTGTGCTTGGATATTTGAGTAGTTCTAATACATCAAATGCAGTTAAGATGTATTATAAAAGCTGTAACAGTAATTGACCATTACAATTTACTTACATTTATGTAATTCAAATTGTTAGTTTTGACTAACATTCATTATTTATTTCTCTTGAACATTGTGTACCAAATCCCCTCGATAATTTCAAAGCATTCTAGAGCAGTTATTCCTAAATATAAGCTAAGGGTTCCAAATATATTCAGCAATAATGAAGACAAATTTCGTTCAATGTACTCTCTTATTTCCAATACTTTATTTGTTGGAAACTCCAATAAAATCAGAGTTGTAGTTCCATGTATCTTCGTAGTGATTGGGTATACGGTGTAAATCCGCTCTGTACATTTTCTTGGGCACCCACAGGACTCTCTTGTTGTGTTGGAAACAATCTCATCACTTACGTACAAAGCTTCATTAAATGCTTCTTGAGTAGAACACAAAGGCACATCATTTTCCCACAAAACAGGAATTCTAAACAAATAAAGAAATAATTAATTACTGATTCTTTTTAGTTAATCACTTTGATGGAGTTCTGTTAACGATATACAATATATGACTTGAATTATTCTCTTTAATTTACAATAAAATTAAATATTAAAGACATATATTGACATATATTGACATAAAGTGGCCATTCGGAATTTGCAAAGGTTATATTTAGTCGCTCTTTTATTTGACACTATCGAATATCGAGCTTGTTGCAGTTCAAAATTCGACTGATCTGTTAATCTTTCTTAGTATCATTTATATTTTTCTTCTGTTAAGGGTACCATGAAACCCTTATTATGCATATACATTTCTTCTTTTTTTGAATAGAAAAAGCTATAAGCCATATAACGCCATGTATATCTTGAGCGCCACCTTTCAAATTCTTCATAAACACAAGAGATGGCGGTACTGCACTAAAGTAGTTTGCATTGACATGCAATGTAGTGTTGAAGGGGGTTATCAGCAGACCGCTAACATTTTCGACTGAAATTACATTTCGACTATTTCGTGTCGAGGACAGGTTCTGAAAGGCTGCTACGATATCAAGGTAAGATAAAAAATAGATTTTTTAATGTTCAGCAAAGATTAACGATATAAAACTATATATTTTCTTGATTCTTGAAGATTCTTCTATGTAGATAAGATAAAATTATTTTTAAAATTCGGAAATTGTAGACAAACAAGTATATCATGTGATCCATGTGCTCAGTAGCACTTTAACACCACTTTAAAGCCACTAATAAACTTTTTATTTTTTGTAAGCTTACTTCTCTAAAGCTTTTTGAGTTAACTGAAAAATATTGTTTTTTCTGGTAATTTGTCTTATTGTCTCATTTCATTTAAAAGGAGGGGATATTCAAATTAATTTTTACATTTCCTCTTTTGGTTTAGCTACAGATTAGAAATACTGTGTTAATTTCAAGTGCTTTTTCATTATTTTTTACAGAAAGTCAAATTTAGTTGCTTTTTACTGTAATTTTGTACAAATAATGTTTACAATGATGGAATAATTCTTAATTTTAAATAACTTAAGTTACTAGAAAGTAGGCGGGGGTAATTAGACCAGATGTTCCTAATAACGGCAGTTTGCAAAGTTTTTTTTATTTGAGTTCTCATACTTCTCCAGTAAAAATTATCATATGTTTCATTATGGTATGCTTCAAAGAGAAGATTAAACTTTCTTGGTTATAATTTTCGTGTTTCGATACACCTTATTTCCAGACTTGTTAAGGTGGTGTTATTTGGGCAGGGTACTTTATTTATTTGAATACTCTACATAAATCATTTGGCTGAAATATGTTCCTGAGAGAACTTAAAGCTTACTTTCAATTTTGGTCCCATATGCATCTGAAAATAATATTATGCCTTGCAAATTGAGAAAACCTTTGAAGCCTTTGAGGTTTGTTAAAAAGTCGAAAACGAAATAGCAAACCGTATTCGGGCCGTTCTTTGGATCATGTTCACAAAATAAGTAAACGACCATTAAATACATTTGGAAAAATTGTATTACATAGATTCTAATACTAATCTAATACAATCATCATTTTTTAATTTTTTTATAATTTTTACTTCAGGGATAGCATAGTGATTGAATTTAAAAAAGTGGGTATTCCCAAAAAAGCTCTTTATTACGACAAAAGGCGACATGTTCTGCAGAAAGAGGACATGCAGATGTACGACACTTCTCACGGGGGTGACGTAGGCGTTTCTCAAAAACAAAGGAAATTCAGGGGAGAGTGTAACAGAAGAAGACGGCGGGATATTGACGCTGTTAGGAAATCCATGCAGACTCTGCCCTCCAACATTCACTGAGAAGAGAAATAAAGGGCTCAGCCTTTATCTGGAATTGTTAGAAGCCATCTTAGTTGATATATCTCTGCTGAGGCGTTTTCACTTTCGTGTGTGAGGGATATATCTGTTCATACAATTTCTTCGGCCAGGTGGCGCCTGCTTAGCGAAGTAACGTTCTCCTCAGCGGTTAGACCCGGATTTGAAACAAACAAAACTTACCAGAACTCCTAGGCAGTGAACATTTCGTCGTGAATCTCCAAATATCCAACTCCAGAAGAAGAATGTAAGATTTTCTTACATTTTCATTCTGAGACTTTTTTCTTTCTTAGACTAATCAAAATCATTATTACTATAAATGCCAGCACGGATTCATTTTATTTTATGAGGTTTTTTAATAATATCTTTCATAGTTATTCGGATATAGTCTTGATCTAATGATCATAATATCTACAAGCTATAAATAAAATATAAATGTAACTAGATTCCAGAGACAATTCAAAATGAAATAAGATTAATATTAGAATCTATGAAATTCTTTTTTTCCCAAAAAGAATAAGGGTTGGAATAATAATTCGGATTGGTAAGAATCATCATAAAATGGCGTTACACTATTCTCATTCTCCTTTTATTATATTCTTGTTTCCTTAGCAATATTTAGCTGTCAAGTTAATGTTCAGTGAAATTTACTATAGTAGTATGGAACCTTGTTAATTTAGTTAAAAATGTGAGATGATTAAGTTGTTCAGTATATTGCTTAATATTTTTAATCTGAGAACATAATTGTAAAATGTTAAATTCGAGTTAACCTAAGATTGAGGAAGAAAACCGTGAGGTTTCCGAAATATTGCAATATCTAAGGAAATTAAGAAGTATGACAAAGTTCATGCATTTGCTTAAAAAACCTTTTTTTTTACACAACAAAATTATATTACACAACCGGTTTATAATCCGGGAAGGACATTTCTCAAGATTTGAGTTACAAAATAAAATACAGTAAAACCTCGTTAAGTCGTCACTCAAGGGACCAAACATTTTTGACGACTTAAGCGGAGTGACGACTTAGGCGGAGTCGGAATTTTTGAAAAAACAAAAACAAAAAAAAAACCCCACTGAAATACAGTATTTTCATGAATTGCTGTAGGATTCGGTGAGTAAAACAAGATTTTCAGAAATCAATACATGCAAATGAATGAGTGGAAAATAAAAAATAAAAACACTTTTTATAGTTATCACATTTTAACCGTTTAAAAAGAAAGACAATGTCTGCCTTTGAAACGTTCCAGCCAACCATTGCTGCCGCCGAAAACTTCAATGTCCTTAGCAATTTCCATGGGTTTCTCTTTGAGAATCACGGCAGAAATTTTGCGATCTGGCATTGTTTTAGCCATCGAACTAAAACGTCCTCTCCTCTCGTCAAACTTCGATTTCCTCATTTTCTTTCTTTTGTTTTTGCAGTCAGCTTCTTCAATTACTTGTTTCGATGAAAGAATATCGTTTAATGTTGTCCTTGGAATATGGTGTTCTTTGGCAAAAGTTTTTTTTCGAAACATTTGATTTTTCAAAAAGTGCAGTTAAAGTCTTTTTTTTTCGTTAAAAGATAACGGGTAGGAAAGGAATGAAGTGATAGATGTGGTCGAAAGTTCCCCGTAAAGGCTTGGCTTTCTTAAAGTGAAGGGGTGGGGCTGAAAAGACAACACGATGGCATGCAAAAGGGAAAGATGCTTTTTGCCCTTTTTGAGGGTGACGAGTTATCCGGAGTAGAATTAAATTTGGTGACGGGTAAAGGAGGGTTATTTTACATTATTGTGTATAAGACCTTGTCGGGACCAAAGGGAAATGACGACTTAAACGGAGTGACGAATTAACGAGGTTTTACTGTAGTTTGAATAAATAGAAAACAGTTCTCGGAAATATACAATGAAAGTTCTTGATCATGATTCGTGGTGGAACGTCATACCTATGTAAATCCGTCGTTTGACGCATCGACACTACGCAGAGCGCCTCACAGCAGTGGGATTATAAAACTCCTACCAAAACAATACACGTGGGGATCACTGATCATCACTGATATCTCATCCACAAAGTATGCACTCTGTCATGTGTAACAATGGTAACCTGTGAATCAACTAAAATAATACATAACAACAAATAACAAAAAAAGAAAGATTAGCCACTCAGTTGAAATCATTTCTTAATATTTCACTTTTCTCTTTTTTTATTTTTTTTTGTTCACTCCATATTCCCGAAAACAGAAACCGATTATATGTTGTATATGCATCTGGTAATGATAGGATATAAAACGACTCGATGCAGTTCCTTTGAAATTGGTGCTGGCATGTTGTCATAACCAACGATTTATTTACTTCAACAATGTGCTTGAGATTCACACTATGTGTATAAGTGAGGTAATGTAATGTAATGTAAAAGATGGGTGGTAAATTTATACCTAGCACCGCGACCTAAGGTCTATTGTAGTCAGTGTTCCTATTATAGATAGCCTTTTTATGCTCACGGGTCTGATCTTCGACCCTTCTTTGGGTCTTTCCTATGTACTGGCAAGGCCCATCCCTACATCTAATAGTATATACAACATCTTTCTTGGCACTATTGATGTCACTCACACTTCTCTGCATGATGCTGTGGATTGGGTTCATAGCAGGAGACGTTAACACAATACCATGGGGTTTGCAAACCTTATTTAAAACTCCCACACTGATGGATTACACCCGGTCTCTTCCATTTTTACCTCCATCGAGCTCCTTTTAAGGGAACCTCCATCGAGCTTTTCTCCAAATTAATATATAATAAAATGCTACCGGTATGTCTAAATGTGCAGAATAGATATGCTGTTAAAAATACTCTGAATTCGTGAAAGACGCTAGAAATATGAAGCTCCAACAAGCGATTTACATTTTTCTTGCTTAATGTTATATCGTTATTTACTTCCATCTCAATGGATTTAATTGTAAAGGCGATAGATCTTATTGTTCTTAAACATTCACAACAGTTCATTCGACAAAATGACTAAGAAATTAATCCCCATAATATCAGCGCTTTTTCAAATGAAATTCTTCTGTTTTAACCACAGAATATATCGATAAACTGTAGGTTGTTTTATGGACCTAAAGGCCTCCTCCCTCATTGCCGAGTTGGTAATGATATATATAGAAGATACAGCGATCGTATTATTAGAAGTTTGGCAAATACAATTATCTTATCACAGGAGATACGTGGATGATGTGATTTGTTATTGTGATAGATCAATCCAATTAGGAATATTAGATGTGTTCTCACAAATACATCAGGACATTGTCTTTAAAATTAAACAAGAAATGAATGATCGTATCTTATTCTTAGATGTACTTTTAGTAAGAAGTGATGTGTCATCCACTGAAGTGTGGACGAAACCCTCATTCTCAGGAATCGCATTAAATTATTCCTCTTACGTGCCTTTATCATTCAAAGTAAATTTAATTTCTATGTTTGTGTTTAGGGCATTCCGTCTTTCAAGTACTGAAATTGTTTTCAAAAATGAAATGAAGAACATCAGAAGCATTCTATTAGGAAATGACTATCCCGTCTGGTTCATCAATAGACACATTAAAAGGGTTGTGATCAAGTATTATAACAATTTGATAACAACATTGCATAGTCAAATATATGTCCGTGCCATACCATAATGTAATGTTCCCAGCTTTAAATAAGGAACAAACTCTCATGGTATTGTGTTAACGTCTCCTGCTATGAACACAATCCACAGCATCATACAGAGAAGTGTGAGTGACTTAATAGTGCCAAGAAAGATGTTGTATATACTATTAAATGTGGGGATGGGCCTTGCCTCTACGTAGAAGAGGTCCAAATAAGGATCGAAGATCGGACCTCTGAACTTAAAAGGGCTATCTCTAATAGGAACACTGACTACCTCACTTATACATAATGTGAATCTCAAGCAGATTGTTCAAGTGGATAAACCGTTGGTTATAGTAACATGCCAGCACCAATTTCAAAGGAAGTGCATCGAGTCGTTTTATATCCTATCAATGCCAGATGCATATACAACATATTATCGGTTTCTCTTTTCGGGAAAATGGAGTGAACCAAAAAAAAAATAAAAAAAAGAGAAAAGTGAAATATTAAGAAATGATTTC